>PISX010016007.1:0-47437 GCA_004024625.1 Mellivora capensis
GGGGTCTCTTCTGATTCCATACAAATTTTAAGATTTTAATTTTAATACAAAATTTAAGATTAAATTAAGCAATTTAAGATTGCTCCAACTCTCTGAAAAATACCAGTGGAATTTTGATCGGAATGGCATTAAAAGTATAGATTGCTCTAAGCAGTAGAGATGGGAATGTAAAACCAAAACTTTTTTTAAACCAAAACATTTATTTTTAAAAAGATTTATTTATTTGAGAGAGAGAGAGAGGGTGGTGTGTGTGGGAGGGAGGCTGAGGGAGAGGGAGAAAGAGAACCTCAAGCAGACTCCCCACTGAGCGTGGAGCTGAAATCCGAACATGGGGCCCAATCCCACGACCCGAGATCACGACCTGAGCCAAAACCAAGAGTTGGAGCTCAACCCACTGAGGCCCCTGGCGCCTTTACACCAAAACACATTGAATCAAAAAGTTGAGAATATGAAACAATATACATGACATGAGCATTCAGATTTTAGGCATGAGACTTAATAATTTTGGCTGTTTTACCACAGAAAATATAACAGACTGAATTCATCTCTTATGAGCCTAGACCATTTTTGTCTATGATAAACTGAAGTGAAACATACGGATATTAAAATTTTTAAGGTACAAAGAAAGAGGGAAAAGATATAAAATTGAAATGCTTGAACTCATGAATACTTCATCAATTCTTATGCTGAGATGATTTTCTTGAATATTTTTTCAAGATGACTAACATATAGACAGGGCAGTTGAAGTGATTTGATTCCAGTCTGTTTCTCTCTAGCGTGCAGCTGTGACTAATGGTCTGAGCACTAGTCTTGGTTGCCTGACACGTAAAGTGTTTGGAGGAGATGAGAAAATGGCAGCATTCTACAGATGTTATATTCATGCACTACTCCATGTGGGAAATAACTTAGAAAATAATGTTCACCTCATACATTGGATGACTTCTGTTAATAGTATTCTGAATGAATACAAATAAAAGTGCTAATTGAGGTTTTACAATTTATTTTCTACTATTTATGTAGTTTACATAACAAAGATAAATTCTGCCCTTTGCATTTTAATGTCATTTGAAGCATAGTTATAGTTATAACTTACTAGTTATAAGTTGATGTTATGTTGATTTTTACTCTCAAACTAAAAAAGACTCTAGAACTTTTATTTTGCTTAAGACGATACCATGAGATAGTAAGCATTAAAAGTACTTAGGAATAATTGTATCTTTTTGTTTAATATTAAATTTAACAATATTCATGGAAACAATTTTAGTCACTTTGAACATACTCATGATCATGGACAAGATGCTCTGTTTTTCTTTTTTCTTATTTTCTTCATTTCCGAAACAGCAGGGATTTTAAGGTTTAGGAAGTATGCAGCAAATTTCAGTTCTGGTTAAAAATGTGGTGGAGAACCTGTGTGACTGGGAAATGAGAAAAAGAGAGCATTTTCAATATATTTTATCATATATATTTTAATAAAATACTTATTAGTTATTAGCTGACAACATTTAGTTCTCTCCATTTTTAACCTACAAGAATATATAGGTAAGATGGATTTGGGGCCTTTATTATGAACACATCTGTGTTATTATTTATAAGTTAATGAAATTTTAAATAAGTTTAAGTAAGCCAACAGCAAAGAGTTGTAAGATGCAAAATGTTGAAGTTGAGACTCTAAATGGAAACTATTACAGCATAGTGAGCAGAACTAAGTTTCAAAGGACTGGCGGTCAGCCAACGCTCTCTTGAAAAAGCTCAAGTCCCACATACCTACAGCTCCCACTTGCAACAGACTCACAGGAAAAAAGAAAAAGAGGGCCAGTGAACACCGCATGGAGAAATGAGCTGCCTCACAAAAAGCAAAACTGAAGAAAAGAGTGGGTCACTGCATCATTCTTCATTTTAGAAGCAAGCAGTAAAGAGGGAGCCCAAAGATCTCTATTTCCTAAAAAAATCTAAAATGTCATAAATATTCTAGCTCATCTCGGTTAGAGACATATTAAGTAAATTTTTGGAAGTTTATACGTATGATCGTTAGTTTTTGTCACTGGAGAAGGTTAATCTTTGACTGTAGACTGGACTATTCCAGCAACCGATTACATGAACACGACAAGCATAAACATTTGAGGGCAGGTGACATAATTCTCTCGATTTCTGGTGCATCTCAGAACTCAAGCATGGTCTCTATGAATAGTGAGGACTCAGTAAATATTGTTCTTGTGTTCATCCTGTTTTACAGAAGTTTTGCCATCACATAAGAATGATAAATCATCTGTTTAATGCAATGATAATGAGTATACAGTCTATTGTCAGTTAATTTGCGCAATGTAGAAAACTATCCCTAAACACGGTGACTTAAAACAACAGTTATTCAGCTCAGGTTCTGTAGGTCACCAATTTGGGTGGTGTTGACCAGTTATGTTGACCTGGGTCAGGCCTTGCTGAGCGTGGCTAAGATTTCTCATGTCTGTGGTGAGTTGCCAGGTTAGCTGGTGGCTCACTGGTCAAAACTGGTTAGATACTGCAAAGGATGGCTTGGGGAATAATAATTCATGGTTTTCCTTTGCTACCAACCAAAATACATTTTTGAAAATCATAAATTTAACCAATGATTTCCATTTTTGTTCACCAACCCTACCTTCTAATATCGATTAGACCTTTCACTATTGTAATTGTCAAGCCAATTATTTTCTAATTTGAAATCTAACCACTACAGGAAAAGTTTCCAAATCTCTGATGATTTTAAAAGCTAGAATATTTTAATGGCTTCTCTGCATTTAAAATCAAGCCCAAAATCTCTAACATGTCATTTATTTTTTTAAAAGATTTTATTTATTTATTTTTCAGAGAGAGAGAGATTGAGAGAGGGGAATAGAGAGCAAGCACAAGCAGGGAAAATGGAAGGCAGAAGAAGCAGGCTCCCCTCTGAGCAAGGAGCCCCATGTGGAACTTGATCCCAAGACCCTGGGATCATAACCTGAGCCAAAGACAGATACTTAAGAGACTGAGCCACCCAGGCATCCCACTAGCATGTCATTTTAGTGCAATCTAACTTCAGGTTCCATCGGACACCATATCCTGTATGCATCCTATTTTTAACCACATTATATTCGTAAAATTTCTCAGTACAATTCACACCATTAAATTAGTATAATATTCTTATTGATATTAATGCAGTTAACATATCCTGTCACAAATGTCCATTGTAAACATTGTCCATTGTACCCTAATATGTGTCCTAATGGGAATTATGTATTAGTTAACAGCATTTGCTGTCAAGCCTATGTTAAGAGTTATGCATCGTTATAGGTATAATTAATTAAGAACAGGTACATTTTCCTTAATATACCATAACAATGGCATTTTTTATATAAGCCTTATATATCTTATTGCAGAACAGATTTGGCAGATAATCTTGTTAGCTCTATGTGTCTTAATTTCCAAGGTCAGTTTAGAAATAAATTGAATATGTGGGTAGATGTATTTCTAGGGGGGAAAAAGGCTGCAGAGTATTTCAAGTATTTAATTTGTTTAGTGTCTCAGCGCTAGCAATGCCCTTTATGGAATAAGTTGGTGAAAATGTTGGAGAAGTTTCAATGGGTACCGCATCATTTGTCCACATTCTTTTCATGTCATAAATCCAAGGGATTAACTCGATCACTTGTGACCATTTTTAAACCTACAGATTTATGGTTAATTCTTGAAGGGTATGAATTAAAACCTCACAGTAAAAGCGAAACTTCTAGAGATTAAAATCGCAATCACAATATATGTGAAATAGATGCAAATGTTTTAGCAAAAAAAATGTGAAAAACCCCAGCGCACATCTGACATTAGGGACTCGGACAGGACTTGTGCTGTTTTAGGCTGTGCTCTGTCTGCAATACACACGGGAAATTTGGAAAGCAGAGCTGGGTCTTCAGCACTCCATTTTCTTCCTCATGGAAAGGGCTCCAGGGTTTCGGAGCTGAATATCTTACTGAGTATCTTGAAGAAAGATATTACTCATCAGTCATCTTATTATTTCCAAATAGCGGACCGTGCCATTGCGTAGCTGGTCGTACCCAGACGACCGACTGCATTTGCTACTGACCATCAGACATGACCTGGACGATGAGGATGACCTCAGGATTTGAAAGAAAAATCAATGATTAAAAGGCGATGGCTAAGTTTAAGGTTTCCATCTGAGTTGCTATGGATGCATCTAAAGTCACTTTTTGACTTAGTCTCTGGTATAAAATCCTATTTTAGTTTCAAGAGAAGCAGTATGTCTGCATTGAGGCTTCATTAGCTGTGAAGAACGTAAATATGTGGTGAGTGAGGGTTTCCGTCGGAAACTCAGGGGTCCCAGTCGGTGCGGTAATAAGTCACACTGCTTGCAAAGGAGTTCAGGGTTTGTTGAATGAGCAAGTTGCTGCACATATATAATAATGACTAGTAATTGTAAAGGTTGGGGGAAAATTGAAGTTGAAAATTGGACACAATCATAATTGTAGATCAGCAACTAAAACAATGAAGTTTATAACTAGTCACAATAATTTAATAAATGAAAAATTAATTATAAGGTAAAAATTTTGCTTTTTAATCTGGTAGTTTTAATTGTGGGCTCCAGGACATTTTTAAGCAAAATAATGAAAATCTTCCTGAAATTTTGTGCTTCGAAATGTCTAATAAGTCACTTTCTGACAGATATCATTTCGGCACTATCAACTAGACCTAAGAATTCATCTAGTAATTCACTCAGCATTAACTGAACATCTACAGAGATCCCGCACACGTTAGTACTATAGAAAGAACGATGAAGAAGACCCATTATAAGGAATTCATGTAGTAACTCAGACAGACATGTAATTGTGGCTTCTCTCAATTACCTGTGGGCCTTTTTATATCACTCAGGTTTCTAGGCAGTGAACTCTTCAGAATGAGATAGTATCCTTGTAAGTGTATGACATTTTATCTGTAGCTAATACACTGATTAACCAGCTTTTAAGCTGTTGGAAAACAGCACTGTGCTTTATTTAGAAGTATATATGATAGAATCAGAAAAATACACTTTTCTCTACAGGCCTTCAGGGTAAATAGCCAAGAAGCAGGTTCTTATCACTTTCTGACTTAATACTTTCTTTATATCCTTCCAGACTATTTGCTTATTTGGTTTGAAAAGAATTGAAATGAGACATTAAATTTTAAAGCTTTAATTATCATTTAATAATACAACCTTAAGATCTTTCCATATTGAGACTTAAAGAATAAGCCATAATATACGGTTGTCTATGTTCTGCACTGTCCCAGGGTGCTACCTCTAAGGAAGAAGGCATGTAGATAAATTTGAAAACGTTTAGTAGTTTACTATAATTTTTTGATTCTGAAGATAAAAACTCATAACTGATCAAAACTCATAGTTGAAAGGAATAGAGACTCTGAGAAAAATATTATGCCATTCTATGCATAATATAATTTACTTAGATTTTGGTAAGACAATACCTAGATTATAGAATGTCATCCCCAAATACTTCAAAATTAAGAAAATCAGAATTTCTTCACATGCTAGAAACCATAGCAAAATGAAATAATGTTATTTAAAAAACCCATGCAGATTGCAAACATCAATAGGAAATAATATACATATAATTCAGGAGATAATACCAAATAAAAAAATTATTACAATGCCATGAATAAAATAATTTTGAATAAGATGAATTTGCCAAATGTAAATTGGCTATTCATATTTAAGCCTAAAAGCAAGCCCATAGAAAAGATAACTATAACTTTAGAGAACTGCATTTTCAAAATAATATCATACTCTATGTGAACTGATGTCATTGAGCTCTTAACTGAATTGGATGATCGACTTTGAAGTCAATTATCATGGTTTCACTTACTTGTGAAGCACAAGTAATAACATGGAGGACATTAGGAGAAGGAAAGGAAAAGTGAGCTGAGGGAAATTGGAGGGGGAGACCAAGCATGAGAGACTATGGACTTTGAGAAACAATCTGAGAGTTTTGAAGAGGCGGTGGGTGAGAGGTTGGGTGAGCCTGGTGGTGGGTATTGTGGAGGGCACGTACTGCATGAAGCACTAGGTGTGGTGCATAAACAATGAATCTTGGAACACTGAAAAAAATTAAATTAAGATGTAAACAGGAAAAAAAACTTAATTGGAGGAAAAATGCAAAGCAAAGCACTGTTATCAACTATTGATAATATTAAAAATATTTTAAAATATCTATATTTATGTTTACTTTATGAGTACTAATTAGGGTAAATTGAACCAAATATTTCTTGAAGATTGTGTTTAAGTATTTGAGAGAGAAAGAGAACATTAGCGGGGGAAGGGACAGAGGCAGAGGCAGGAGAAGCAGACTCCCTGCTGAGCAAGGAGCCTGACTCTGGTCTGGACCCCGACTCTGGTCTGGACCCCAGGACCCCAGCATCATGACCTGAGCCAAAAGCAGATGCTAAATCAACTGAGCCACTCCAGCTCCCCTGAATAAAAATAAATTTATAAGCAAAATAATGTAATAATCATGATTCCATGCATATAATGCTCTGGAAAGCATAGAATATATATAAAACTTCTTGGAAAAACAATATTATTTATTAAAATATTATTGACATCAGGAGTGCCTGGGTGGCTCAGTTAGTTAAGCATCTGTCTTCAGCTCAGGTCATGATCCCAGGGTCCTGAGATGGAGCCCCTGCATCAGGCTCCCCACTCTCCTTCTCTCTTCCCCCTGGTTGTGATCACTTTCTCTCTCTGTCAAATAAGTAAAATCTAAAAAAAAAATATATCATTGGGATCAAACCAATAGTAGAGTCTTTGGATACTGTCAAATTTTTTTCCCACCAAAAAATACTAGGAAAAAGTAAAAAGAAAACTAATATCTATTATGAATCTCACCACCAGTCACCTATGATATCCATTTTAGAAAGAAAGACCATATAGCGGTCACTTTAGTATTCCAGATAGCATATGAATGAAATACTGCAACTACTTAAAATTTTTCAATTGAAGTTGATTATGAACAGAGAAAGAACAATTTTTTAAAAATTTCTTATTTTTTATTAACATATAATGTATTATTAGTCCCGGGGTATAGGTCTATGAATTGCCAGGTTTACACACTTCACAGCACTCACCATAGCACATACCTTCCCCAATGTCCATGACCCCACCTCCCTCTCCTTACCCCCCTCCCCCCAGCAACCCTCAGTTTATTTTGTGAGATTAAGAGTCTCTTATGGTTTGTCTCCTTCCCAATCCCATCTTGTTTCATTTATTCTTTTCCTGCCCCCCAAGCCCCACACATTGCCTCTCAACTTCCTCATATCAGGGAGATCATATGATTGTTGTCTTTCTCTGATTGACTTATTTCGCTCAGCATAATACCCTCTATTTCCATCCATGTCATTGTAAATGGCAAGATTTCATTTCTTTTGATGGCTGCATAGTATTCCATTGTATATATATACCACTTCTTCTTTATCCATTCATCTGTTTATGGACATCTAGGTTCTTTCCATAGTTTGGCTATTGTGGACATTGCTGCTATAAACATTTGGGTGCAGGTGCCCCTTCGGATCATTGCATTTGTATCTTTAGGGTAAATACCCAGTAGTGCAATTGCTGGGTCATAGGGTAGCTCTATTTTCAACTTTTTGAGGAACCTCCATGCTGTTTTCCAGAGTGGTTGCACCAGCTTGCATTCCCACCAACAGTATAGGAGGACTCCCCTTTCTCCGCATCCTCGCCAGCATCTGTCATTTCCTGACTTGTTAATTTTAGCCATTCTGACTGGTGTGAGGTGGGGTCTCATCGTGGTTTTGATTTGTATTTCCTTGATGCCCAGTGATGTGGAGCACTTTTTCATGTGTCTGTTGGCCATCTGGATGTCTTCTTGGCAGGACATGTCTGTTCATGTCTTCTGCCCATATCTTGATTGGATTATTTGTTCTTTGGGTGTTGAGTTTGATAAGTTCTTTATACATTTTGGACACTAGCTTTTTATCTGATATGCCGTTTGCAAATATCTTCTCCCATTCTGTCAGTTGTCTTTTGGTTTTGTTGACTGTTTGCTTTGCTGTGCAAAAGTTTTTGATCTTAATGAAGTCCCAATAGTTCATTTTTGCCCTTGCTTCCATTGTCTTTGGTGATATTTCTAGGAAGAAGTTACTGCGCCTGAGGTCAAAGAGGTTGCTGCCTGTGTTCTCCTCAAAGATTTTGATGGATTCCTGTCTCAGATTGAGTCTATTTTCATGTGTGGTGTAAGGAGATGGTCTAGTTTCAATTTTCTGCATGTGGCTGTCCAATTTTCCCCACACCATTTGTTGAAGAGACTGTCTTTTTCCATTGGACATTCTTTCCTGCTTTGTTGAAGATTAGTTGACCATAGAGTTAAGGGTCTATTCCTGGGCTCTCTATTCTGTTCCATTCATCTATGTGTCTGTTTTTGTGCCAGTACCATACTGTCTTGATGATGACAGCTTTGTAATAGAGCTTGAAGTCCGGAATCGTGATGTCACCAACTTTGGCTTTCTTTTTCAATATTCCTTTGGCTTTGAGGTCTTTTCTGGTTCCATATAAATTTTAGGAGTATTTGTTCCATTTCTTTGAAAAAAAAAATGGATGGGATTTTTGGTAGGGATTGCATTAAATATGTAGATTGCTTTAGGTAGCATAGACATTTTCACAATATTTGTTCTTCCAATCCAGGAGCATGGAACATTTTTCCATTTCTTTGTGTTTTCCTCAGTTTCTTTCATGAGTACTTTATAGTTTTCTGAGTATAGATTCTTTGCCTCTTTGGTTAGGTTTATTCCTAGGTATCTTATGGTTTTGGGTGCAGTTGTAAATGGGAATGACTCCTTAATTTCTCTTTCTTCTGTCTTGTTGTTGGTGTAGAGAGATGCAACTGATTTCTGTGCATTGATTTTATATCCTGACACTCCACTGAATTCCTGTATAAGTTCGAGCAGATTTGAAGTGGAGTCTCTTGGGTTTTCCACATATAGTGTCATATCATCAGCAAAGAGTGATAGTTTGACTTCTTCTTTGCTGATTTGGATGCCTTTAGTTTCTTTTTGTTGTCTGATTGTTGAGGCTAGGACTTTTAGTACTTTGTCGAATAGCAGTGGTGATAATGGACATCCCTGCCTTTAGGCATTCCTGACCTTAGCAGAAAAGCTCTCAGTTTTTCTCCATTGAAAATGATATTCGTGGTGTGTTATTCATAGATGGCTTTGATGATATTGAGGTATGTACCCTCTATCCCTACACTTTGAAGAGTTTTGATCAGGAAGGGATGCTGTACTTTGTCAAATGCTTTTTCAGCATCTATTGAGGGTATCATATGGTTTTTGTTCTTTCTTTTATTAATGTATTGTATCACATTGATTGATTTGCAGATGTTGAACCAAACTTGCAGCCCTGGAATAAATCCTACTTGGTAGTGGTGAATAATCCTTTTAATGTCCTGTTGGATCCTATTGGCTAGTATTTTGGTGAGAATTTTCGCATCTGTGTTCATTAAGGATATTAGTCTGTAATTCTCTTTTTTGATGGGATCATTGTCTGGTTTGGGGATCAAGGTAATGCTGGCCTCATAAAATGAGTTTGGAAGTTTTCCTTCCTTTTCTATTTTTTGGAACCGTTTCAGGAGAATAGGAATTAATTCTTCTTTAAATGTTTGGTAGAATTCCATGGGAAGCCGTCTGGCTCTGGGCTCTTATTTGTTGGGAGGTTTTTGATGACTGCTTCAATCTCCTTACTGGTTATGGGTCTGTTCAGGTTTTCTGTTTCTTCCTGATTCAGTTGTGGTAGTTTATATGTCTCTAGGAATGCATCCATTTCTTCCAAATTGTCAAATTTGCTGGCGTATAGTTGCTCATAGTATGTTCTTGTAATTGTTTGTATTTCTTTGGTGTTGGTTGTGATCTCTCCTTTTTCATTCATGATTTTATTTATTTGAGTCATTTCTCTTTTCTTTTTGATAAGTCTGGCCAGGGTTTATCAATCTCATTAATTCTTTCACAGAACCAGCTCCTAGTTTCTCTGATTTGTTCTACTGGTTTTTGGTTTTTTTTGTTTTTTGTTTCTATTTCATTGATTTCTGCTCTTATCTTTATGATTTCTCTTCTCCTACTGAGTTTAGGCT
The DNA here is from genome assembly GCA_004024625.1 of Mellivora capensis. Lineage (NCBI taxonomy): Eukaryota > Metazoa > Chordata > Mammalia > Carnivora > Mustelidae > Mellivora > Mellivora capensis. The sequence goes on from PISX010016007.1 coordinate 10,149, forward strand.
TTCTTTGTTGCTCTTTCTCCAGCTCCTTTAGGTGTAAGGTTAGGTTGTATATTTGAGATGTTTCTTGTTTCTTGAGAAAGGCTTGTATAACTATATATTTTCCTCTCAGGACTGCCTTTGCTGTGTCCCACAGATTTTGAATCATTGTGTTTTCATTATCATTTGTTTCCATGAATTTTTTCAATTCTTCTTTAATTTCTTGGTTGACTCATTCATTCTTTAGAAGGATGCTGTTTAGTCTCCATGTATTTGGGTTCTTTCCAAATTTCCTCTTGTGATTGAGTTCTAGCTTCAGAGCATTGTGGTCTGAAAATATGCAGTGACTGATCCTAATCTTTTGGTACCAGCTGAGACCTGATTTGTGACCCAGGATGTGATCTATTCTGGAGAATGTTCCATGTGCACTAGAGAAAAATGTGTATTCTGTGGCTTTGGGATGGAATGTTCTGAATATATCTGTGATGTCCCTCTGATCCAGTATGTCATTTAAGGCCTTTATTTCCTTGTTGATCTTTTGCTTGGATGATCTGTCCATTTCAGTAAGGGGGTATTAAAGTCGCCTGTTATTATCATTTTATTGTTGATGTCTTTCTTTGATTTTGTTATTAACTGGTTTATGTAGTTGGCTGCTCCCATGCAAGGGCCATAGATATTTAAAATTGTTAGATCTTCTTGTTGAACAGCCCCTTTGAGTATGATATAGTGTCCTTCCTCATCTCTTATTATAGTCTTTGGCTTAAAATCTAATTGATCTAAGGATTGCCTCCCCAGCTTTCTTTTGATGTCCATTAGCATGGTAAATTGTTTTCCACCCCCTCACTTGAAATCTGGAGGTGTCTTCGGGTCTAAAATGAGTTTCTTGTAGGCAGCATATTGATGTGTGTTTTTTTTTTAATCCATTCTGATACCCTGTGTCTTTTGATTGGGGCATTTAGCCCATTTACATTCAGGGTAACTATTGAAAGATATGAATTTAGTGCCACTGTATTGCCTGTAAGGTGACTATTACTGTATATTATCTCTGTTCCTTTCTGGTCTAATACTTTTAGGTTCTCTTTGCTTAGAGGACCCCTTTCAATATTTCCTGTAGGGCTAGGTTTGGCGTTTGCAAATTATTTTAATTTTTGTTTGTCCTGGAAACTTTTTATCTCTCCTTCTATTTTCAATGGTAGCCTAGCTGGATATAGTATTCTTGGCTGCATGTTTTTCTCATTTAGTGCTCTGAATATATCATGCCAGTTCTTTCTGGCCTGCCAGGTCTCTGTGGATAAGTCTGCTGCCAATCTAATATTTTTACCATTGTATGTTACAGACTTCTTGTCCCGGGCTGCTTTCAGGATTTTCTCTTTGTCACTAAGACTTGTAAGTTTTACTATTAGATGATGGGGTGTGGACCTATTCTTATTGATTTTGAGGCAGTTCTCTGTGCCTCCTGGATTTTGATGCTTGTTCCCTTTGCCATGTTTGGGAAATTCTCTAAAATAATTCTCTCCAATATACCTTCTGCTCCCCTCTCTCTTTCTTCTTCTTTTGGAATCCCAATTATTCTAATGTTGTTTCATCTTATGGTATCACTTATCTTTCGAATTCTCCCCTCATGTTCCAGTAGTTGTTTGTCTCTCTTTTGCTCAGCTTCTGTATTCTCTGTCATTTGGTCTTCTATATCACTAATTCTCTCTTCTGCCTCATTTGTCTTAGGAGTAAGAGCATCCATTTTTGATTGCACCTCACTAATAGCTTTTTTTTAATTTCAGCTTGGTTAGATTTTAGTTCTTCTATTTCTCCAGAAAGAGCTTTTACTTCTCCAGACAGGGTTTCTCTAATATCTTCCATGCCTTTTTCCAGCCCAGCTAGCACCTTGAGAATCGTCATTCTGAACTCTAGATCTGACATATTACCAATGTCCATATTGATTAGGTCCCTAGCCTTCAGTACTGCCTCTTGTTCTTTTTTGGGGGGTGAGTTTTTCTGCCTTGTCATTTTATCCAGATAAGAATATATGAAGGAGCAAATAAAATTTTAAAAGGGTGGCAAAGACCCCAGGAAAATGTGTGTTAACCAAATCAAAAGAGACCCCACATCGTGGGGGGGAAGAAAAGGGGTAAAAAGAAGTTCAGAAAAAAAATTTTTAAAAAGAAAAAATATAAAAAAGAAAATATATATATTAGACTGGTGAATAGAACAGAGTCTCCCACTTAATTTTTGGAGTATTTTGGTCTCTTAGAAGAAACTACCTCCCAAGAATTTTAAAGAATGAAATATATATATACACAAAATAAGGATAAACATGATGAAGGGATGGAATATTACTATAAAGATGAAAATTTTTTTTTTAAATTTTTAAAAAAGGAGTTGATAAGATAATTTGGTTGGGAGAATAAAGAAAAAAAAGTGGAGAGAATTTGCTCAGGCTGGAGACTAGAGCAAAGCCCTGTGCTAGATTTAGGTATATTTTGATCTATTAGAAGAAGTTTTATCCCAAATTTTTTTAGAAGAAAAAACCCTATGTGAATACAAAAAATAAAGTTAGATACAATGAGGGATAAAATATGACCATAATAATGAAGGTTCAAAAAAGATTTTTTATGAAAGGTATTGTTAAGATAAACTAGTTAAAAAATGTTAAAAGAAGAAAGAGTAAAAGTTAAAAAAATTTTAGCTTAAAAAATAAAATTAAAAAAATTAATTAACTTTGCAAGACTAAAGAATCATGGGGAGAAGGCCATGAATTCCATGCTTTGCTTTCTCATTCTCTGGAATTCTCTGGAATTCACTCTTTGGTGAGTGAACTTGGTCTTGGCTGGATTTATTGCTGATCTTCTGGGGGAGGGGCCTGTTGTAGTGATTCTCAAGTGTCTTTGCTGGAGGCGGAATTGCACCGCCCTTACCAGGGGCTGGGCTTATTAATCCACTTGGGTTCCCTTTAGGGGATTTTGTACTCTGAACACTTTCCATAGAGCTTTGGAGGATGGGAATGAAAATGGTGGCCTCTTAATCTCTGGCCCAGAGGAGCTGAGAGCTCGGGGCCCCACTCCTCAGTGATCCCTCGGAGAAAAGCGTTCAATCACTCCCGTCTCCTTGGCCTCTGGCCACGCTCCTAGCTCACCCGGCCTGTGACCAAGCATCTCTGTGTCTGGCACACAGCCCCGCCTGGAGTCTCCAAACCCCGTAGATCCCTGAGCTCTTCCAGGGAGTCTCCCCAGATCTTGTGGGGTCTCTGCTCACAGAGCAGTGGTCTGACTGTGCCAAAGATCACAGTTTATGGTAATCCCAAGTTGAGAGCTCACTCCTGGGCTCCGTCTCTGTAGCCACCTTCTCCGCTCTAATACCTGTGAGCTCTGCGACACTCAGACACCCCCAATCTTTCTGTGACCCCATGGGACCTGAGACCACGCTGTCCCCGCATGGGCTTCACCGTGGCTTAGCCTCTGGAGTGATGTCCCTCAGTGGAGCAGACTTTTAAAAGTTCTGATATTGTGCTCCATTGCTCTGGCCACTGCAACTTCTTTCAAGACATGCCTGATCTTAAATATTTGGTGATATTGGGTTATTCACTTATATTTATTAATGAAAGCTATGTTGACCATATAGGTAAATGATGTAGGCTTTCTCTGCAGGCCATCTCTGGATAAGATCTCTAATCTGAATTTGAGAAATCCGTGCAAATGTGTGGGGTATATCAATGGGCAAGATTCACTTTAGGAGCAAGGAAGAAGCATACAGGTTACTCTCTCTCAATTGTTACAATAGGGAGGCATTTACTCAAGGGAGGGAACACTCTCATGTATTTTCTTTTTTAAAAATTTCCTATCTTTGGATAAGACATTTCCCAAAGCTTTGTGGATTCTCCCAATCTCTAATTAACAAAGGAATAGAAAAATTAAAACTTTTTGAGGTAGAAATAAGTCAGATATGAATGAAGGTCTCTGTGCTTTAGCTTGGAAAGCTCAACCCACCAATATTTGGATGATAATATTAAAACTCTCTGGCCCCTTCACTTATACTATACAATTAAATGGCTAAACAAAGACTGTTAGTCATTCTCCCAGGAAAAAACATGCTAATTTATGGGGCTACATGAACAATCTGAGTCACTCTGTCATTGTTGGGATAATTCCACCGGGGCCTGAACCCAGTAATTTAGATGCATAGTGGTAAACAAATGATGGCTTCTTAACTCTTGTTGACCCAGAATCATTTATGCATTTATCTCTCTCTTTAGGTTTGGTATTTAAATATCAAATTCCTGTACTTACATCAATGGTCTTGCGAGTAAACAGTTGTCAGCAAGGGGTTTTTGAAAGGGTAGAGGAGGGAAGTAAGAATGCAACTTCTTAGAGCAACTGGGATGGTGAAAAACTAATGTTCAGACATGTAAAAATATCTTTGATGTGTGGCTATGGTTTTGCCTTAGATGGATTATTTCTGTAGCTCTGACTCAGACTCATGTGCTTCTCAAAATCCCCTTTCAAAGGAAATTATCCCAGTTTTTATTGTTACATGCCAGATACTTTTTCTACCAAGGATCTGTTTCAGCAGTCATTGGCTCCATCCCACTGCTGGGTTATGTTTCAATGTTTCTTCAGAAATGTTCTCCTCTTCTCTGATATTATGACAGTGTTCTGTTTTCTTCAGTGCTGGGTACTCATATATGCCTGGAGCATAGTAGGTATTTAATGCATTTCACTAAATGAATAAAAAATTCACAAATCAGGCAGCTAGTTGTACATCTGGTGATAAGTATTTCCTTAAATGTGCATGGTTCAGAGGAGTCAAATCATAATTAAAAGCACCTCAAGATCAGTGGCCAAACTCTTTGATGATGAAGCCATTCTGTCATGCCATTTTAATCATGATTATTCTGATCAAACTGCCCTAGAAATTTGATGCCAAGATTTTGATAGATTCATGTCTTGCTGACAATGTGGATATTGGATTACACCTTTCTGGACTTTTTTTTTTTTAATCTTGAATGTGTTATATTTTGTCATATTTTATATTTGAGGCATTTCCTCTCATTGTAATTATCAAGTAACCAAATCTTAATTAGCATTGTGATTTTAAGATGGTTAGTGCCTTGCATGTTCATTACATTAATATTTTTATGTGAAAATTGTCATTTATAGGGCATTTGACAGTTAAAATTAATTGTTAGTCCTTGCTACCTACCTAACTTGCAAGGATATCATTTGCTAAATTAATAATAAAGTCAGACTAGTTCAGACAAGGGCATATTTTAATTTTCATTTACTTTTTAATTTCTCTTTAAATGACTCCTGATTTTCTTGGTTATGAAAAACATAAAAATATAAAATTCTCTGGTTATTTGCTTTATTAGCCCACCAATAGAGAAAACTATGCAGCCACTTGTTAGACACAGTTGTATTGCTATAGCTAATAACATGCCATGATTTCATAATATAAATCTCCAAGTATGTTTTTTTGCCTGAATCATAATTCATTGCAATTCAAACTCAAGTCTCTACTAAATCATAACTTGATATATAATTAAATCTCTCCTTTATTTACCTCTTTCATCTGTTCAAATGCCCAATATGTTTAGTACATGTATTCAGGAATGTATTGGATCTAGTCAAAAACTTTGATGGGCAGAGCCCAGGGAAAGAAGGGGAGAAGATGGTTGGATTGAATTTTATGACCTAGGGATACAGAGATACATAATACATGATGGCAAAAGATCCTTCATTTCTCTCTGAAACCAGACCACATGGGTCTAAATTTTGGCTCGATTACTCCTAAATGTGCAATTGGGCAATTCACTTCTCTTCGCCCTAGTTAACTCATCCGTGTTAATGGAAATAAAAATAACACCTACATAATAGGTGATTGTGAAGATTAAATGAGTTAATATGTGTAACTCAGAAGAGTGATTAGCACATAGGAAGCAGCATTAGAAATTACTTTTTTACTACTATCTGAAGGAATGCATTATGATATTTATAAAGATGTGGTGATAGGCAGGGTTCTGTTTTATGTCTCAAAAGTTGAAGAGTAGGAATTATCTACTATTTTTCATGGCAAGAGGACTGTCTTGGTTGGTTGGACTCTGCTAGATATATATTCAAATTTCCTTGAATTTTTTGAGAAAAGCATAGATAAAACAATAATATAAACAAACACCCTAGTCAACACTGTTGATTGCCAATTTATTTTCCCCTTTCTAATTAAAACATCATTTTCTTTGGGTATCCAACCCTCAACTAGGTGGGCTTCCATTATGCTTGGAACCAATGTGACCCTTTCTTCTTTTTGGGGGGCTTTATATTTTCAGTTTACTTTTTTTTAAAATTAACATATAATGTATTTTTTGCTTCAGAGGTACAGGTCTGGGATTCATGAGTCTTACACAATTCACAGCACTCACCATAGCACATACCCTTCCCAGTGTCCATCACCCAGCCACCCCATCCCTACCACTCCCCTCCCCTCCCCTCCAGTAACCCTCAGTTTGTTTCCTGAGATTAAGAGTCTCCTATAGTTTTTTGCCCTTTCTGGTTTCATCATTTTCATTTTTCCCTCCCTTCCCTTATGATCCTCTGTCTTGTTTCTCAAATTCCTCTGTGAGATCATATGATAATTGTCTTTCCCTGATTGACTTATTTTGCATAGCATAATACCCTCTAGTTCCACCCTATTGTTGCAAATGGCAAAGATTTCGGGTTTTTTATGGCTGCATAGTATTCCATTATATATATATCTTCTTTATCCATTCATCTGTTGGTGGACATCTAGGCTCTTTCCATAGTTTGGCTATTGTAGACATTGCTGCTATAAACATTCAGGTGCACGTGCCCCTTCGGATCACTACATTTGTATCTTTAGGGTAAATACCTACTAGAGTAATTGCTGGTGATCCCATCTTCTCATTGGTTGGTTGGATTTGGACAAAAGATGATTCCATCCACCATGCCATGCTTAGGCATTTGGCCATTGAAGTTTAAGTTAACCACCATATAGTACTTCCCTTAATTTTCCATTTGGGCCTATTGAAACACCTAAGGAAGTTAAAATGGGCTTCTTTGAGGGAATCTTGCTTGATATTAAGACAGAGTCAGTGAAAGATTATTCATGTTCTTTCATGCATGATTGTGTGTGAATAAGAAGCCTGAAATTTCCACCACCCTCTAGCTTCTATAGTGAAGATGAAGGTGACACATGGAGGAGGAAAGAGCCAAGAGAAGAGAGCCTCTATCGAGTGACAGCAGATTACCAACATAGCCACAGACTCGTTCAGTTATATGATGTAATATAAGATTTTTGTTGTTGTTGTTCAAACCTGTTTTCTATTTTCTGCTTGTTGCAACTAAAAGTATCATAGCAAATGTACACACACATTCACACATTCTGGACATTTATGTTTCAGAAGAAAATCTGTGGTACATCTCATGCAATGGCAAATAACAGAAAACTGAAGCTAAAAGAAACTTTTTACAATAGCAATATCAATCAGATCATACACTTAGAAGAATACAGAGGTATGGTGTGCTATGGGGTTGACTTAATTTAGAGACTCAACTCTGATTCTCTGGGGTTTGCTTTTCTGTGTGTGTTGTTCCTCTCTTCAGGCTGGTGGTAATATGGCTGGCAGAGTTCCACACCTTACATTCAGATACCATGATACCCAGAGTAGGAATAATGCTTTTCTTTCAAATGAAGGAAAACGTTTTTACTTAGCAGCACTCAGTGAGTTTCCATTTACATTTTATTAGTCTGAATGGGATTGTAGTTTCAACTCCTGGAGGATGGTAATTTACTTAAGCTTTGACCAGTTTCTGACAAGGAGAGTGGAGAGCCATGATTGGCTTAGACTATAAGCCAAAGTAAAACCTCAAGGCAAAAACTGAAAAAGTCACAGGATTTTCTTAACTACCTTCACTTTAAAAGTTAATAATAGTTAATATTTATTGCATATGTAGCATTTTCAGATGGTACTGTAAGGATTTTACATTTATGATGTAACTTATTCCTCACAGAAAACCTGTAATTTAGATATTATGTCTCCATCTTACAAAAGAGAAAAACAAGATAAATAAATATCAAATAATTTTACCAGGTCACACAGTTTGCAAATGTCATGACACATACCCATATTCCTATCCAACTTCAAAGACCATGCTTTGTTTACCATGTTTTGTTCTATTGCTCATCGAATTAGAAGGAAGATAAGATGCAGGACATAAAAAATGAGAGTTAATCCTTGGACCTTATCACTTACTGTAAATCCGTTTGCTTGAAATCAACACATGCCGACCCAGTACAAGTACAGCTGGAAGAATCCATAGAAAGAAGGAGTATGTTTTTTGTTATTTGGAGAACAGAGCTGTCGGGACTTGACGACTGCCTGTGGGGAGATTATTCACTACAGAGAATACTCTGGAGCTTCTCTCTGATGGAGATGTCTTCATTTTGAGAATTTCACTTCCATTTTTATGAAGTATTAAGAGGATGGTGTATTTTTAAAAATAAATATGAAATAAATATTGAGATATTCAAAGTATATGAAAGTACAGAATAACCATGTAGTGATATTGACAACATGTCTATGAGAAAGCTTTGGTTTGATCAAAAATGTATTTATTATTTCATGATGAAAACATGTAAAATAGTCATTTTGAGAAGAAAATATAATATTGAAAGGTAAAATTACTTCTATGACTACTAAAAATGCAATCCAGCCATATATCAAAATTTGTGTGAAACCTCACCTTCTCCAAACAAACATACCACAAATACACTTTTGAGGCTGTGCTCTCTTTCCTGTAGACATTGTGTGTGTTCCTGAATGTGTGGATGTGTCTATGTCTATTATTAACTAGGAAAAAAGGCATCCCTCTTCATAATACTAAATTGGGCCCTAAACACAATTTTATCTATTCATTTCCTATATTTTTATTTCAAACGACTATTACTTTAAACGAAAAATTGGTTGACATGTATCAGTGTATTCCAAATGTAAAATTGCAACTTTCTCCCTTCTAGGACTCCGTTGGTTCCACATCTGGAAGTGAAGCTATGTAAACTGGGCATAAACTTAAGTAAATAAGGCTAGTTGATTTTTTAATGTAATAATAGGATTTCATATATATCAAAATGGTCTCCAGTGTTAATGATTATTGAGCCCCTTTGTTTCATAATTGTTCCATCTACTGTCTGAGAAAGGAGGATTCTTTGCATAGAGTCTCTTTCCCTTTTATTTTCTCTTGGCTTGTCATAGTAGCTGTGGCAGACATTTATAAAGATGTGCTCCTCACTTCTCCCTTCAAGATGGAAAGCGTCATGAAAATATAGTTAGGTGAGGGTCTCTAGCTGTGAAGTAAATATCCTCACGATCTTGAGATATCAAGCTGAAGTCACACATTTTCCAGAAAGCACGCAGACAGGGCAAGAGATATAATGACAGAGTATGATGGGAGTACTAGGGTCTGGCCATTTCTGCAGTCTTTGGCCTAAAGTTCCTCATTTGAATGGCCAATGCTTTCTCACAGCTGCACTGAAGTCTGAGCCTCTTCCTACCCACCCTTCTTTCCTTACTCCTCTCTTTTCACAGGTTTCAGACCCATATCATGACCTGAAGTTCTTCCTGCCTACTCCTGATCCTTTCACAGGGCAATGCCCCCAGTAAAGTTCTTGTACTATTTTTTTCAAGATTTTATTTATTCATTTGACAGTGAGCGGGACCACAAGCATTGGGAGAGGCAGAAGGAGAAGGAGAAGCAGATTCCCTTCTGAGCAGGGAGCCAGATGTCAGACTTGATCCCAGGATCCTGGGATCATGACCAGCCACTTAACCGACTGAGCCACTCAGGTGCCCAGAACTTGCATTTTAAAACCTGTCTTGCCATTCGTTTCTTGAGGAATCCAACTGACACACAGCAAACGTGAAATTCTTATCTTTTTTTTTTTTTTTTTTTTTTTTTTTTTTAGATAGAGATCAAGTAGGGAGGAGGGTCAGAGAGAGAGGGAGAAGCAGACTCTCTTCTGAGCAGGGAGCCTGATGCAGGGCTCCATCCCACAACCCTGAGATCATGACCTGAACTGAAGACAGACACTTAAGCGACTGAGCCACCCAGGTGCCCCTTTTATTTTACCTTCTATCCTCTTTGTGCAGGTATTCTCACAAAATGCCAGGGAAATCCTTGCCAGTGAGTAGCTTTACTACCAAAACAAAATCATTTATTGAGAGAAGATATTATTAATGAATTCAAATATATTTGAGTGCTTCCTATGCTCCACACTGTCTTATACATTTGGAATATATCAGTGAACATAAGTGATCTAATTAACCATAAATTAACAGAGAAAATGTATATTTAGGGAAGGTGTTCACATTTTGGCTATTTAACAAAAAAGTACTTTTAGATAATCAGTTCACACTATATTCCAAAATGAGTACTACATTCCATTTTTTTTCAAATTTTAATTTAAATTCTTTTTAGCTAACATACGGTGTAATATTGGCTTCAAGAGTAGAATTTAGTGATTCATCACATATATATAATTCCCCGTGCTCATCACAAGTGCCCTCCTTAATGCTCATCACCCATTAGCCCAACACCAATTCCCCAGCAACCTCCCCTCCACCAATCCTCAGTTTGGTCTCTATAGTTAAGAGTCACTTGTGGTTTTCTTCCCTGTCTTTCCATCCCTCCCTTTCTGCTATGGTCATCTGTTTTCTTTCTTAAATTCCACAGATGAGTGAAATCATATGGTATTTGTCTTTCTCTGATTTGTTTTGCTTAGCATAATACACTCTAGCTCTATCCATGTCATTGCAAATAACAAGATTTCATTCTCTTTGATGACTAATAGTCCATGTATGTATGTATGCATGTGTATATATGTATATATCTGTGTGTGATATATATATATATGGATATATATATATATATCTGTATACCACATCTTTTTCATCCAAAATAAGTACTAAATTTCTTAGCCAGTAAGTGTTGTATAAGAATAAAAATAATCCCTCCAAAATAAAACTGAAAATACTGAAGGGTCAGAAGAAAACAGTCACACATATGAATCTGTTCTCTATGTGGGAAAGGTGTTTTCCTAGACATAAAAAATAATTTAATTCATCACAAAAATATACCATTATTAAGCTATAAAAATTTCTCTACTTCAGAAACATGATTTCTAACTCAAATGGTGAGTATCATATTAACAGCTTTAGACACGGAGCCACCATTTTCTTCCCAATTGCATTAGAGACATGGGAAATACTAAAACCCACAAGAACAAAGGAGTCTTACAGAAAGATGAATAACTAAATCTGTAGGAATTAAGAAAAACCACTCATAGTCTACCCAATTTTGTATTTTGCAAAGATACCAAGTTCTAAAAAGTACTACACTGAGATCCTTCCTAGAGACCCAGATCTTCACAGCCCTTACTCTCTGCTACTTGGATCTCTATTTCTGTCTACTTTCTTCATACCAGGAGATCTTTACCTGACTTACCTTAGATCACAAGCGCCACCACTGATGCCTTTGGCAATCTAAGGAAAAGTATAGACTATGTTTCAGAATAACTGATTTTAAATTCATAGAATAAAATATAATACCTCGGATTTCAAGGGAAACCAATTACATTGAAATGTATTTATGAAAATATTTTAAAAATTGGGTGATACAAAAGTAATATGCTTTTTATTAATGCCATAAATAAAATTATTAACAGAAAGTTTATTGTCTACTATAATTTCTAAATAGTGTTCAGAATAAATTTTATTTTGAAATATTACAACATCTGATATATCATAGGAATAGTTCTCTAACTTCTGGTGGCAAGGTCGCAGTTATTCTATTACTGCTGTATCTAAAGCTATGTTTATAATTGAAGTTAGTGTTGTATTTTAGTTGGAGGCTAGTGAAAATAAAAATATAGATTATTTGCTTATAAGTCCATAAACTCTGAGAAATCCTTTCTGGAAATGGAGTCTAAATCTTGAAATGAACAGAAAAGAAATAAGATTGACCTGGCAACAGTATGATGCTTTTTGAGATGCATAATTTGCATGAGGAAAGTACTATGGACAAGATAGAATCAAGGCAAAATTTGATGGCAAAGAGCGCTTGTAAGTTACATATTTCGTACTTTCTCAACCTCAAATATCAGAAAACTGTGCAATAAATAGTAGTGGGAAAACACTGCAAAAATGTGATGGCAAAGGAAACTGGTTTCAGAGCAACACATATAAATATTTTTGAAATGCAAGGGCAAAGAGAATGTTCTTTTAGTATCAAAATAAAACAATACACACATACACATACACTTCTCTGATTACTTGCAAAGAGACTAGATTTAGACCGTGTCACACAAATCAGGAAAAAGAATGGAGTACCGTTTAACAGTGTGTAGGCAAAGTTGTCACCGAAGATGTGACTATCTTGACAGATTTTCTTTCATAAGTGAAAGCAACAGAAAGACAAAAAATCATTTGAATGTAAGATTCAAAAAATAAGGATAATGATAAAATTAAGTAATATAACAAAGGAGAAATGGTAAAATTTGAAAAACTAAAGGATAATACTAGTTCTAGTCAAACAAGATAAAGAATTATTTATAACCATTTATAATAATTTGTATTTATATATTTATAATATAATAAAAATTGAAGATACTTTAAACATGAACATGTCAAAAACTTCAATACTTCTATATTATTTTTCAAAATGCCAGTGATAATCTAGATCTAAAATGCCAAATTAAATTACTAAATTAACTTAACTAAACAAGTATTTATACTGATAATTGGGAGGGGAAGGAAGAGAGAAAGTTAATGTTGGCTCCACTCTCCATATTAAAGAGGAGGTATCCAAAATGCTGGAAATCTAAAATTGATAAAATCAGGGAACAAAGTAGAACAGAGAAGTATTAAGAAAAAGATGAGTGACCTATAAAAACAGGAGATTCAACATTAAAATGTCAGTAGATAAGTCAGTCAGAGAAAGACAAATACCATATGATCTCTCACATGTGGAATTTAGAAACAAAACAGATGACCACAGGGGGAAGGGAAAAAAAGGGAGGGACGCAAACCATAAGAGACCCTTTTTTTAATTTTTAAATTTTTAAAATTTTATATATATATTTTAAAATTTCTTTTCAGTGCTCCAGAATTCATTGTTTATGCACCACACCCTGTGCTCCATGAAATACGTGCCCTCCACAATACCCATCACCAGGCTCACCCCACCCTCCACACCTCCCTCCAAAACCCTCAGTTTGTTTTTCAGAGTCCACAGTCTCTCATGGTTCATCTCCCCCTCTGATTTCCTCCAACTCCCTTCTCCTCTCCATCTGCCATGTCCTCAGTGTTATTCCTTATGCTCCACAAGTAAGCAAAACCATATGATAATTGACTCTCTCTGCTTGACTTATTTCACTCAGCATAATCTCTTCCAGTCCTGTCCATGTTGCTACAAAAGTCGGGTATTCATCCTTTCTGATGGAGGCATAATACTCCATAGTGTATATGGACCACATCTTCCTTATCCATTCGTTCGTTGAAGGGCATCTTGGTTCTTTCCACAGTTTGGCGACCGTGGCCATTGCTGCTATAAACATTGGGGTACAGATGGCCCTTCTTTTCACTACATCTGTATCTTTGGGGTAAATACCCAGTAGTGCAATTGCAGGGTCATAGGGAAGCTCTATATTTAATTTCTTAAGGAATTTCACACTGTTTTCCAGAGCAGCTTCACCAACTTGCCTTCCCACCAACAGTGTAAGAGGGTTCCCCTTTCTCCACATCCTCTCCAACACACGTTGTTTCCTGTCTTACTGATTTTGGCCATTCTAACTGGTGTGAGGTGGTATCTCAATGTGGTTTTGATTTGACTCTTCCTGATGGCTAGTGATGATGAACATTTTTTCATGTGTCTGATAGTCACGTGTATGTCTTCGTTGGAGAAGTGTCTGTTCATGTCTTCTGCCCGTTTTTTTTTTTTTTTTTTTTTTTTTTTTTTTTTTTTTTTTTTTTTGACGTGAGAGACTCTTAACTAGAGAGAACAAACAGGGTTGCAGGAGGGAGGTGGTTAAGGTTTGAGCTAGATGGGTGATGTGTATTAAGGAAGGCTCTTGTTCTGATGAGCACTGGCTGTTACATGTAAGTGATGTATCACTAAATTCTACTCCTGAAACCAATGTTACCTTATTTGATAGCTAACTAGAATTTAAATAAAAACTTGAAATGAAAAAATTGTCAGTAGAGAAATGAAAGCAAGCCTCATTCAATAGGACACCACTAGCAGAAGACTGATTAAAAGTCTGTTCATGATGAAAAACATGGTTGTTTATTTGTATATCACAATAGAACAAAGCATCTAAAATTGAGAGGAAAAAGAAAACCTCACTTGCTTCACTTCTCCTTTGAAGCTTATTGAAAACAACAAAAACCAATAATAATAATATAAAAAAAGAGTGGAGGAATACCTCATCAGTGATTTAAAAAGACCTCAAACCTCAAACCATGGGGCATACTTGCCAAAACTGTAAAGCCAGGACTGAGAGGAGGAACGTGCTGAGAGTTGACATCCATTGCCTTTCAACTTTAGCAAAGAGCACACTCTCCAAAAGCATCACCTTCCCAAAGCCACACACGACTAGAGTTTGAGTAGAGGGTTTGGTCCAACTCTATGTTGGTCACAGGTTTTATGTGGAGCCAGAAAGAAGCCCAGTTCAAATGACTGGGTAAGGAGGCTAAGAAAAATCAAGCTGATAAGTGATTTATTTTATTTAGGATTTGGTTTCCAGCTCCAGGAAACTGTAGAGAATGAAATAGAGTAAAAGAAGAAGAGCCAGACCACAAGACCCAGGACCTGAGCCTGACCAGCAATCGCTGTGAGGCCCATGAGTCTCTTGGACAAAACTTGAGGGGAGTTGTGTCCCTAGAATAAAGAATGTGGTCAGAGACAAAGAAAATAGAAGGGAGTATGTTCTGGAAAATAAGCACTCTCAGTTCCTTATCCAACTGCATCTCCTTATACTCTGTTATGTTGGTGGCCAGTGCCTATTCAAAGGTGAGTTTTAATTGGAATTAAACCAGTAAAGTTCCTACACATAAATACTGCCATCATCAAGGAATGCATTCATAGTAAAAATATAAATATCATGGACCTCAAGAAGAATCATTCCATCAAAATATAGGAAGATACTAGAAATCTCTTTTAAAATCTCAAGATAATGAACAGTAACGATCTTTTTTAAAGGAGTAAAGGAATCAGAGACAAGTTGTAAGACATCAGAAGATCATAAATCAGTGCAAATGAAAAGTTTGAGAAAAAAGCATTGGAAAGAAGTGGAAGTGAATTAAAAATACTAAAGGTAATATAGAAAGAAAAAAGATAGAATACAATGACTGAAAAGAATGTCAGAAATATGTGGATAGATTTGAGTCAAAACTCACAACAAAAAGAAAATGACAACTAATTAAAGAAGATTATAAAAAATTAAAATTATGGTAACAAAGGACATCTGGGCCACACATCACTAGTGGTTTTCAAGAGAAAAGAATGCATCGAATACAAAATCTATTCAAATGTATAAGAGGAGAGAATTATGACATAAAAGGACTGGAATGTGTAGATTTATAAAGCATGCTATTTACCAGGAAAAACAGACAGAGAATATTGTTATTATTAAACAATAAACAAGGGAATTAGACATTCCCTTGAGGGTGTCATGCCACTAATAATTGGCATCCAGACAGAAAGGAGCAACCTCTTCTACCAGAAGGCAGGACAGTCTAACCACTAAATGATGCCCAAAAATTTTGAGAGAAAAGAAAAATGATGCTAGAGTTTTTCTTAGGTAAATTTTCTTTCAGTATAACAGCAGCAGAGGGATGATAATGAGACAAAGATCTAAATACTTCAGCAAGTTCAACGCCAGACAAGCAAACAAACAAAACAATTCCATGACAACCACTGCAAAGAGCCAAGGACTATAGCAAGGACCTCGAAGTGGTGGAAAGAGAAGGGAGTAGTGAGTCCGTTCAAATACACAACTGGCGCCAGCTGGAGCCGTTGTTCCTTTAGCACGGAGGTGTGAGCACCACTACGTTAACACAAATCAAGGAAGTGAGAAAACAAGAGATATTAATGCGCATTATATCTTTACTAATAGGGAGTAAATAGTAACTGTACTGATTATTTGAAAAAACTCTGGACAATGTCAATCACTCTAACAATCTGTATAAAGGGTACATGGGAGTCTTCATTTCACTCTTCTTGGATGTTCTCTTGGATATTATCTGTGAGCTTCAA
This sequence comes from Mellivora capensis, assembly GCA_004024625.1. NCBI lineage: Eukaryota > Metazoa > Chordata > Mammalia > Carnivora > Mustelidae > Mellivora > Mellivora capensis. The sequence goes on from PISX010016007.1 coordinate 26,441, forward strand.
AATTTTCAAAAGAGCATGTTGTAAAACCGCATGACAAATCATTTGTTGTTTAAGTAAAACTCCAATAACTTCAAGTTTTCATTATCTTTTTTTAAATCTTAATTTTAGAGGATTATATTAAGAAATAATATCACTTTTGGTAAAGAAGCTATTGCTTGAATTTTAACAATACTACCAATTTTATGGCAATTAAAGGGTTATATTCATCTAAATAATTAAGTTATTAACATAATTTTTAGGTATGTTTTCAACATGGAAGTAGTACATTTAAAAAATTTTATTAAAATTAAAATTTATTAATGTTAATTGACTTAATTAAATTAATTTAACTAATTTTATTAACCTTAGAACACATCGCTAATTTAATCTATATATATATATTTTTTTTTTTTCTTGCTAGAGAGTTATCTGAAATAATGTTGGTCAAATACTATGGATGTTTCTAATAATTAGAATTTAGATGATTAATAAAATAACCCTACCCTTCTTGCATTCTTGAAGAAGTCATTTTTTCATTAAATAATTAGTAAATAAAAGAATGTTTATTTTTTTCAGAAACATACTAGTAGTGAGGAGTTACATCTTTTAGTCTTTGAGCAGCATGAATTTGATTTGGAAAGTAGTTTTATTGTTACATATTCAACCACTATAGAATATACCTTCTTTCAATTAGCCAAAGAGTTACTTGCAAAAAATATCTTTGTCAATAAGTAAAATTAAAATTATAAACATCAAACTTAATATGACCACAAAAATTTAGGAAAAATTATCACAAATATGGCAAAGAACAGGTTTCCTTAACGTTGAAAAGTTTCATCGTATGGAGGCCCGTGGGTGGTGGGGCCAGTTGACTCTTGGTTTCTGCTCAGGTCCTGACCTCAGGGCTGTGGGACTGAGCCCCAGGGAGGCTTTGCACTCAGCCCAAAGTCTGCTTAAGACTCTCTCTCCCTCTACCCATCCCCACCACGGCTCACACTCTGGATCTTAAATAAATAAATAAATATTTTTAGGTAAATAAGAGAATACTCATTAAACATTTTATAAACTCTAAAGTACTTAAAGAAATTGAAGATAAAAATATCAACACAACGCCTTTGACTTTCAAATTTGGGCTACTTATCTTTAAACATTTATTGTTTTATTTGAGAGAGAGAGAGAGAAAGCAACAGCGCAGGAGTTGGGGGAAGGACAGAGGGAGAGGGATAGACAATCCTCAGACCCCAGGCTGAGTGGGAGCCCAAAACAGAGCTCGATCCCAGGACCCTGAGGTCAGGACCTGAGTGGAAACAGAGTCAGATGTTTAACTGGCTGAGCCTCCCGGGTGCCCCAAATTTGGGCTGTTGTAATGTGAGAATTCACAAGTTTTAAGACTGAGGTTAGAAAGACAATCTTCACTGCTTTCCTAGAAGTATGAATATTGGAACAATGTTAGGAAAAAATGTTTTCAGTGTAATCAATTCTTTTTAAAATATTTTTTCATAAAAAGTGTTCTAAAAATTTGACTTCTAGGAATTTATCCTAAGGAGAGAGAGATTCTGGTAATAGTACTGAAACTGTTGGTGGCATAGTAGGACACCAGTTAATCGCCAGTTAACTAGCCACATGACCTTAACCTCTCCATGCCTCAGTAGCTCACCAACAAAATAAGGATAATTCTAACCCACAGAGTTGTTATAAGGATTAAATGAGTCCATATAAAAATGTGATCAGAATAGCTATGGTAAACTGTTATTTTATGCAAATACCCCATAATAGTGGTATTCATAACAGCAAACGATATGACAAACTTCAATGTCTGAAAATAATGGAATGATGAAATAAGTCATAACCCACACACAGAATTATGAAACCACTATAAGACTTTTCCTGACATGAGAAACGTCCATTTATAGATAACATTCAGGGATTAAGGGAGATTATAAAATTACCAAAAGCAAGGCTTCAATTAGTCCTAAAATTAGGCACATGTTACCTAAGGTAACTATTCCAAAATGTTTGTGGGAATCTAATGAGTTATGCCTACTTTGTTCTCATTTCTCTCATTCTCACATTTTACAAGTTTATACATGCATCAAATTTTATGTTAAACATGTATTGACTTGATAATCAAAAATTAGTAATTAAAAAGAACCTAAATCACTCATGAAATACACAATAGCTGCTTCCTAAACTCATATGTATTTTTCTGGTGCGCCCGGGTGGCTCAGTCAGTTGAGTGGCTGCCTTTGGCTCGGGTCATGGTCCCAGGGTCCTGGGATCAAGTCCCGCATCGGGCTTCTTGCTCGGCGGGGAGCCTGCTTCTCTCTCTGCCTCTGCCTGCATCTCTGCCTGTTTGTGCTTTCTCTCTCTCTGACAAGTAAATAAATAAAATCTTTAAAAAAATGTATTTTTCTGGATTTAAATGATTCATGACTAAGTAATTCTTGGCTACATTTTAATTTTAGAATTTAATCAAGTAACAAATATATCCCAGGGTATTTAGGCTGAGCAATGGATTTATTTTCCTTTTTAAGTGCTGAGCAAAAAATTTTTTTTTTTTTTTTAGTGCTGAGCAAATTTATTAGCAGAACGAATGTGGAAGGTTGAGAGGGTTGTCAGGCAAGATTCTCTCTCTCTGGTTTCTTACAGTCTTGTTACCTTCTTTACCCCATGCTTTGAATATACTTATAAAAAAATACAGATTCTACTGAAAGAGACTTTCTGATTCTATACCTGTGAGGCAAGAACCAGCATGAGAGAGAATCGAAACAGTATGCAACCTGCGGCCGGAAAACAAACAAAAGTTAAGAAGAAATTTCAACTGTTTCCTCTCGGTTTGTTATGTCAGGTGTGAAACAACAGGGGCCATCAGTTTTAATTGAGAAATGAAACTGTCCTTATTTCCATGTTGAAAACATATCTAATATAATACATCAAGACAACATTGAGAGAGGGAAAAAGAAAAAAAACCAGAAATGGGGAATATTTTACTTCATGTATGATAATACAATTTTTAGATGAGAAAAATGATAGCTAAACCAATATCGTAAAGTTCCATATCTTGTTATTTTTAAAATTTGTATCATATCTGTAAAAACCTAGCAAGGATACACCAGCTTGATTCAAACAGATTGAGGGTAAACAGTCTACCTTAGTTTCTACCCACAATCTAGGCCATAAGCTTTATTAAGGTGTTTTCCTTATTGTTTTATAACTCTGATAATCTGTTACAAATACAAATCTGTTCACACATTTTTACACAAGTCATAAAGCTGCACACATATTTCAAATGGCACCTAGCGACCGCCCCCAGGAAAAGTCGCCCTTGAACTTTGCGCTGAAATGCCATCATGAGGTTATGTTTTCCAAACAAGGACTTACAGACAAGCTAATGCTGATTATGGGGGAGACACCATTTAAAATATAAGAGAAGTCGACTGGAATGGTTTTCATATCTGATGGGGCTTTACTTCATGACAAATTTAAGCCTCAAAAAGACATGAAAGAGGCAGCTTAAGAAGGAGGGACAAGATGCTAGTGCCATTTTCTCCTCACTGACTCAAAACAAGGCTTTGTAGCGATGAAAAAACTCAGTTGCTGCTTCTCTCCGGGAAGAGAATTCCTCCCACGTACGCCGACATTTCACTCTCTCTTCACCTGAAGCAGTAAATGGGCAGAACCGTGATCGTGCTATTTAATAAACTTCTGGTGTTCCATGGAAGGAGAAGATAGCTTTTTAAAATGACCTTTTTATCTTTCAGATAAAAGTCTGAAAAATATAAATTTTCTTTGTACTTTCAGATAAAAGTGATATATCTACAAAGCAAGAACAAAATGCTCTCAAACATGGTAATGTGAGGAACAAAACAGAAGTTCATGGATGTTACTAACAGAAGAGAAGAATAACACATTCAGTATCTCCGGTCACAGAGACATGAATTTGAAGAGGCCAGAGTAATTCCATACACAATGACTTAAAAACTGGCCCAAGGTAAGCTACATTATTATACAACTTCAGAAGAGCAGGGAAAAGAGAGGATCCTGAGAACTTGTTGCTAGGGTCTGCCTGTCTGTGTCCTTCCAAAATTCCTATGTTGAAAACCTAATGCCTATGGTCACGGTGTTAGGAGGTGAGGCCTTTGGGAGGTAATTAGGTCATGGGGGGCGGGGAGCTCTCATAACTGGGATTTGTGCCTTATGAAAAAGGTCCCATAATGTTCCCCCATGCCTTCTGCCATGTGAGGATACAACAGAGAAGTCTGCAACCCAGAGGAGGGTCCTCACTCAACTGTGCTCAGACCTTCAGCCTCCAGAATGGTAAGAAATAAATTCCTGTGTTTATAAGCTACCCACTCCATGGTATTTTATTATAGAAGCCCCTGGAGGGACAGAAGGTTTTTATGGTGACATCCAAATTCTTTCTGTCTCACAGAAAAACCCTCAGGGGTGAATGATTACGGAATAGAATATTCAACGACACATTGGGAGCTGAAAGACAATGTATTTTGTCTTCTAAATGGGGGGGAGGGGATGAAGTTTTTCAACCTAGAAACTAAAAAGCTGAATGACTGATCATGTGAGAAAGTGAAGTCCATATAACCAGAGACACAAGGGTACTCTAAACATTGACGTCTTACAGAACCACTCGGGGAGCTTCTGGAAGATACAAACACCAATGTGAGTAAGCGGAACATGAAGGAGATACGAGATGCAGGGTTCAGACACAGAAGTGAGGAACGCTGCTCAGCTTGCTTCACTACAGCAGACTACGCATAATCATCCCATACCACACTCGGATTGGGAACTGAGCAATAGCTGAAAATATGTCTAATTCCTGAACATGATTTTTAGACATAATTTTGTCTAGTCACAAGCCTATTATTTGATTTATCCAATACTTAACCTATATGACACTCCAAATTATTTTTATTTAGAAATCTTTGGAAGGGTACACAGTATTGTTATGTTTTAAGTTCTTCTGTTGTTGAAATTAGATTTGCTTTTCAGGAGTCTGGCCATATTTGAAAACAATAATTCTAAGCCATCTTGCACATTCTATAAACTGCTAAATTACTAAAGAAAATTCTCATTTATAAAGTTTCGAGTACAGCTGTTTCCTATTGTCATGTTCATGTACAGACTTGCTTACAAGGCATTAAGATAGAATTCTGTGACTCATAAGGAAATGTTTTTTCAGATTCTGAAGATGGTTCGAATGTAATCATCAAACAGAGTGGACCTATTTTCTTACATCAGGAAGACAAATTCTTGAAGTTATACAGCTCACAGGAGGTTGATGGAGCACACTTCTAGAAACAAGGCTCTAAAACATGTAAAGCTTCAGTACCCTTCGGCATCAATTTCTTCCCTACAATCTACAATGGTCTTTCTCTCTTTCTTTTTTTCTGTCTGTCTTTCTTTCTTTTCTTTCCTTTCTTTCTTGATTTTATTTATTTATTTGACAGACAGAGATCACAAGTAGGCAGAGAGGCAGGCAGGGAGAGCGCCCGACGCCGGGCTGGACCCCAGGACCCCGGGACCACGATCAGAGCCGAAGGCAGAGGCTCAAGCCACTGCGCCCCCAGGCGCCCCGGCCGGTGTTTCTTGAGAAAGTCGTGATCCCCCGAACCCCGTTGGTCCGCTGTCCCGCGTGTCCCGCCCGGGGGCCCAAGCGTCCCAGGCCCTCCGCGGCGGCTGCGAGGAGGTCGGCGGGCGCACAGCCGCCCCCGCTCCCGCACGCCCAGGACTTGGGTCAACTTTTGAGCCGGGGCCAGGTGCTTTCGGAGCCGCCGCAGCCGGGCCGGGCACAGGGCGGGGACGGCGCGCAGACCCCGCAGCGACGTGCGTCCCACTCAGCAGCTCCGCTCCGGAAGCCCCTCGGGCGCGTGTGTCCGAGACGCCGAGGGCCGCAGCCCCGCGCTCCGGGCGCTCCGGCGTCAGGGGTCGCGGCTCCCGGAAGCCGCTGCGCGGGGCCCAGACGCGGCACCGGCTCCGCACGCCCGACGCCGAGGACGCGCTGCGGGGGCCGCGCTGGCGCCTGGACGCGAGGAAAGAGCTCCGGGCGCGGAGCCCAAGGCACGGTCTGAGCCGCGTCTCCTGCGCGCCCTCAGTTTCCGGCCGCTGCGTCCGGAGCTTCGCGTCCCCGTCGGCAGGACAGTGCCTCAGTGTCCCCGCGCTCGGACGGCGGCTGACGGCGACACGCGAGCCGGTGCGCGACGGGCTCGGAGAGACCCTTACGCTCGCGTAATGGTCACCAAACTGTGGTCTGCGCCGCGGCCTGTCGCCGACCCCCGGCCTCTGCCCCGCGGCCTGTCGCCGACCCCCGGCCTCTGCCCACGACTGTCCTCGAGGTGTCGAAGGGGCCGAGCACACGTGCGCCCGCGCCTGAGAGAGCGACGCTCGCGGCCGCATAACCATCCCATACCGCACTCGGAGCATTTTCTTTAGTCCTCCTCTGTCCTCTACAACCCAAGGCACGTGTTTTCGCGCCCCCTTCGCGCACAAACGTCCCCGCGCAGCGGACAGGGAGAGCCCGGGGCTTCCGCGCGCGTCTCGCCGAAACCGAAGACTCGTCGCGGACCCGCGCGGCTCCGAGCCGGGCAGCTGCCGCGACAGCGCGGGGACGGGCGGGTCGTCACACCCCCGCGGGGCGGCCGGAGAACCTCCCGACGGCGCCGCTTGGGCCGCACGGGAACGCCGGCTCCGCGCGCCCTCGGCCCCGCAGGGCACCGACCCGTGCGAGGCCGCGGGTCCAAGGGCCTCCAGGGCTCTTCCTGCCGCGCTGCTCGGATTTGCCACGTGGGTGCGTGTGGCGCCTGCGCGGCCCCGGCGGACGAGAGAAGCGGGACCCAGGGGAGCGTGGGTCACGGGGTCCCGCAGTTCCCGCTGAGACCTTGGCTGCGGGGCCGGGGCCGGCAGAGAGCAGTGTCTTTAGGAGAAAGAGCGACGTGGGCTTCCTCACGGGAAGACACACGTTCTGACGGGAGCAGATAGGCTGGGTAGTGGGGACACAGGGGGTCCGACTGGGACAGTGGTTCAGGTGGGAAATGAAATGCTGGTGGCGGCGATCATTCCACGCGCAGCGATAAATGCAGGTGACAGCAGCGACAAGTGTTCGTGACTAGCTGCCTGGGCCGCGCAGAGGGCTTGAAGGGCCTTCCTGACTTCCAGCTTCGGGCAGTAGGTTATGAAAGTGCATCCAGCTTCGGGCAGTAGGTTATGAAAGCGCAGAAGAGACGAGACAGTGTTTACTTGCCTTTTTAGACGTACGGACTGGAGTTCAGTTCTGGACGTGAGGAGTCAGAGTTGTCCCTAAGACAGTCTGCGATGCGCCATCACATGTATCTCTAGAGCTTTCGGGAGCTTTTCCCGACACCAGAGGTGTGGGAGGCAACGACAGCGAAGGGCCAGTGGAAGCGACAGCCACCGGAGCTGCCAGTTTGTCTGGCTGGGGGAGATAAACAGAGAATGTGAATGTCCCCATAAAAGGAGATTTAAGGGAAAAGGAACTATCTATTTGTAACCCAAACTGAGAGAAATGCCACATTTTTTCCCACCCAGCAAAACGAATTTGAGCGTTTATTTCTGCCCTTTTACTCCATGTGAAAATTCAGTTACGAGTCAGAAGAAAGGTCCTTACTTAATAATACATTTCCTTGAACTCGCTGTTTTCTTCCACCATGAATTTTGACATAAAAATAAGTTTAATTCTCTTTTCCCCAGTTTAATGTTTAAAGGTAAGTTCTGGCGATGATCGCCTTTAGCGAGGCCCTGGAGGAAGCTGCTGGCTGCCGACAGGCCCTCAGTCTTCAGATCGGAACCATGGGCACTGCCGGCTTTGTCACTCACCTGCCCTCCCGAGGAAGCCGTCTGGAACCCAATGCAAGCCCACGTCCGTGTGTCCCTGTGCTGACAGACAGAGGCTTCCCTTTCCTGGGCTCCGCAATGAAAACAAGAAGAGAAAATAACAGTATTGCTCTTCTCCTTTGAGAGCAACCTTCTGTCTGGGAGAAAGTAAATCCACTTGGAAATAAAACAATTAAAACACAATTATCTGTACGATACGACTTTCTTCCGGTCTTACAGGTTAATTGTCTTCACATCACCTGAGCATGTGGTACCTTAACTGCCTTGACTCTGAACTTCGTTAAGGCAAACATCAGAGAGGCCACTGTACCATGTCTTCCATGCTACAGTGTGTCCTGTAAGATACAGATAAGATACAGAAGACACAGATCTTCTTACCACTGAGAAGATCACTCACCCAGGCTCCCAACTTTTAGTGACTAGCATTTGTCATGTAAAGTCATCACGTAAATGGATTCAAAGAGAAGACGCTACTACAATAATCCCTTCCAGTGTATGCGAGGCGCCCGCCTCCTTCTAAGTAATAGTAGGAAACACTGAGTGTCTCTGAACATCATCTATCTTCTAGGTGCTTCTAAAACATAAAACTATACATTTTATACGTTTTGTTTCTGCTAAATCCCAACGTTATTTTAAAATCAATTTGCAGTATCACCTACTTCATTGTACTTAACTTATAGGCAAAGTCAGATATGTCCTGGGGTGCTGGCTAGGTCTCCCGTCTACGGTCTTGGAGTTTTCCACTGCTGGAGAGAAAGTAGGATGAAATAAGATAAAATTATTCTGCTCACATCCAGAGAAGTGCAGTTTGTATTAAATGATCATTTGTGTTGACTTCTCAGGAATAGTGAAAGATAAGCAGATCTTAACATACCAGTCCAAAAAATGTTGATTTAAGAAGATGTATCCTATTAGTTTGGGTATGTGACATTTCTGTGTATGTTTCTATGTGTTTTGAAGTTCCTTTTTAATAAGCATTTTGGAACGGTGTGAAGAAAAATAAAGATACTTTTGGGAGTGGGAGGGGTGCTTTGAACATCATCACATTTCAAATTCCAATCAATATCTCTTCAAATGTGACCTGCGACATTTATGAATAGAATACTATAAAGAAGGAAAAAATCTGTCTGATCTCTGAAGTCGCCCTACAAGTATGTGTAGGAAGCCCAGTGGCCTTGCACCACACATCTTACAGTGAGTAAATAAACACGGATATGTACCAGATAACTTATCTCTTACTATTTCTATCTTGGTTTCAACCTGACCAAAACACCTATCCCTATAAAAATGTCAAATTAATCATTTAGAAGGATTGATTAATTTGCTTTTCGGTAAGGTTCCCACATGTATAACTCACTAGGAAAAGCCCTATTGCATGAGAACATTCAGGGAGTAGACCTAATTGCTAAGGTCTTGTTCAAGTATCAAGTCAGTTGTAAAACACTTTGTAATCCAAAGGTTAAATATTTAGGGGAAGCTTACCGGGGGACTTTGAGGTAAATGTCCTGTAAACATACCTCTTTAAGAGACCATCTGAACATTTAATAGCCTGTTAATTATCAAGATATACTTTAAACTATGGTTTAAAGGTCAAATCATGGGACGCCTGGGTGGCTCAGTTGGTTGAGTGGCTGCCTTCGGCTCAGGTCATGATCCCAGCGTTGGATCGAGTCCCACATCGGGCTCCTTGCTCAGCGGGGAGCCTGCTTCTCCCTCTGCCTCTGCCTGTGCTCGCTCGCTCTCTCTCCCTCTCTCTCTGACAAATAAATAAAAAATAAAAATTAAAAAAAAATAAATAAAGGTCAAATCATGGTTGGTCAATGTAAAATGACTTCAGATATAAATAAATGTAAAAATAAAGCAAAATAAATAAAGCACTTAAATTATCTTTTTAAAAAAATGTTTACGTTTCCAATGAGGTAGGTAAACTTTATCTCTCTCTCTCCCCCTCCTCCAAAGAGTTGATGTCAAATTAACTGATGAGAAGGACTAAAACATCAAATGTCGATGCAAGAGTATATATTTCTGCGCTGGAAGAAACAGAACCAACAAGAATGATGGCCAGACTGTATGGAATCAATTATACCTGGCAATAAAACTGAAAGGATAGTGTTTCTTTGTGGAATATTTTCCACATTGGTTCCAGCCATTCTGCATCATTAGTAACATCTGTGACAAGAAGAAAAATCAGCTAAAGCGAGGAAAGAGAGAGGGAGGTGGGGAGAGAGCGAGAGAGAGCGGGAAGCGGATGGAGAGAGAGGAGCCGGGACTGATCCGTGCTCTTACTTCACCCCCATTTGCCCTGTGCCATTTTCCACTCCCATGAAATCATAAAGGAAACTGAAGGAGTCTAGATAAGTAATTTTTTTTCTGCATTATATACGCAATTTATCTGCTAAGAATTCTGCAGTGAATGTACTAAACACAATTACATTTTCACTCCCTTGACGGGGTGGGGGGGCAGTTCTTTGGTGACCTGCTTCCCTACAGGAGGCCGAGGGGCCACCAGCCCTTACGCTGCTCACCCCTGTTTGGGGGCTCCGGCGCCAGGGTCTGCGGATGGAAGTTGACGTCCTCCTGCACCATCGCTGTCCACACTGCGCTCTCCGTGTCCTTACACAGGCGGTTAGTTCGTCCTGGGAAGTAGATGCTAGGGTTGCCCTACAGGTGAGAGGTATTTCCTTTTCCTCTGAGGCAAGGCCAATGAGTCTTAGCGGGTTGCCTGCCCGGGGCGCCGGGTGTGGGCTCAGTCACGGGGGCAGCGAGTCCCACCTGGCCCAGAGAGCGCTGGCCCGAGCTGCACGGCGGGAAGTTTTCTTTCAAAACATGATTTCGACTGCAACCTTGCAAAGTCCCGGCACTAATGCTTCAAGGAAGCATCTCTTTCCCCAAGGATTTCACAAAAAAGAACAATGTCAAACACGCCCGATTTGATTTGTTTATCATGATTTCTCTTCCTACTATATGTGCCAGGCAGAGTGTTTAATGCAGAGGTCAAAAAGATAAGGAAAACATAAAATTGTATTAAAGTACCTGAAATACAAAATAAACGACCCTCTGGAACAAAATAAACACCAGAGAGCGCGCGCCCACCTCATCAGGCAGCACACGTCACCAGCATCACTGCCCTAATCTCGAGGTGAACAGTTCTCTGTTCTGGAACATTTCAAGCAGTTCAGAGTAAGCTAACGTGGTTTACTAGAGGCAAGGATCCCATAGTTTGAGCAGTCGATCTTTCCAAAGCTTAACTGGGGATAAAGCCGCGGTGTATGGATTCTGTCTGTCTGGTGAATTCCTGGCTGTGGGAACCAGAAAGACGCTTCTGATCTGGAGACCTCCCAGTGTCGGGGACGACTGTGGCCATAGATCGAGCTGATGGCTTAGGTACAGACATCATGTTTACTCAGCGACTTCTGATCCTCACAGGCTCTCCGTCTACGTGCAGGCTACCAGACAGATTGGAGGAAATCACATTAAAAAACTTACAACTGTTGGAAGATGTACATCTATATTATTGAACAAGTTCTAAGAGTGACGATTGTAGAGGCTAGGAGAAAAAGGCAATCATTTAAGAATTCCATTTTTGCAGAAATCACATCCTAACTGCCTACTAGAACCTTCTTGAATTATTTGATAAAAACTGAAAATCTAATAAATATCTTAATTTCTTAAGTGTTAGAACATGAGCTTTAACAGACCATGCAGGCAGTAAGTCTGAAGGAAACTGTTATCTCCAGTAGGGATCGGTACTGCCAGAGCTGAACGTCAATAATTTGAGACCAAGCATGTGTGTAGTGGCCGGAAACATTAAAATTGAAGAGATCTGCTATCACTAGCCTAGTGGAAAGCTATCTTGAGGCTTTCCACTTACAGAAACAGTCTCACTCCCACCGTCTAAACAATATTTTTCTTTGATCCGCATTCCGTGGTTAAGTGCGTTCCTCTGGTATTTCAAATATGCAAGCAGGAAAACCTGCTGACTAGTATAAAATGCCACAGATAACTTCAACCGATCTAACCAATACACATCAAAATCCATTCTCATTTTCTAATGTCTAGAACACTGACTCCTTTTCTCTTCTATTAAAATTAAACAATAGTCTTTCCATTTCCCTTCCGTAGACAGGCTAATAATGGTTGGTCCATTCTTGAGAAATGAAAAGGAAACCTAGCTACTCAGAGCCCAACACCTGAAGTAAATATTATAATGAATCTTACCTATTAATTAGAGTTGTTTCATTTTTAAATATCTCTGTATTGGTATATTTAAGTATTTTCCCTCTGTTTTATCCAAACATAGCGGTCCTTTGAAACGTAGACACGGAATGCACATTTTTTAACACGTCAGTGTGATTTTACACTGAAGATCTCCAAGGCTTACTACATTTAGAACTTGAACTTTTAAAATGTTACTGTAATATGTAACTGCTGTTCTGAGCTTTCTAATGACAAGGACACCAAAAGCCTTCTGCATATTAGCTCCAGAGTCTGAAACACTAACACCGCAGATCCCGACATGATCGTCACCACACAGAGGCCAGACTTCCTATTTTTTTTTTTATTCTAGAGAATACGGACTTTCCCTAGGCACACACATGATAGGAATTTATGCCTTTCATTTCCCTAAATGGACATGCCAGGGGACAGATCATAGAAGGGAAAATGCCTGGTGTTTCTATTTGGTATTGGCTGACAAACATTTGGTGGAAGGAATAAAGAAAACTGTGAGCTATTGTATAGCTCAAGGCAATAACATCACCTGCTCTGTTCTGTTTTCTTTTCTTCTTCCTCCTTCCCTCTCTTCCTTCTTTCTTTCTTCCTTTCTTTCTTTCTTTCTTTCTGTCTTTCTGTCTTTCTGTCTTTCCTGTCTTTCCTGTCTTTCCTTTTTTCCTTCCTTCCTACCCTCCATTCCTGAGCAATAGAAATGAACACTTAGTTGCTGTAGGCCACCCATTTGACCAGGTGGGGGGAATAGGGCAGATGCACTAGAGTCATAACCGGCTGGTCCAATGGGTGCGTTAGAACCAGCACTCAGCCTGACTCAATCTCTCATTCTGTGCCGATGCACAATTTGGACCATTCCTTTTCATCCATCCGACCACGATTGCACAAATAGTACGTGCACTCTGTTACTGGCGATACCAAGATGAAAAAGCACACATACTTACCTTGGTTGCCTTACATTCAGGGGGAGATGGTTTGTCAATAAACCAGTATAGCTGCAGAGCCGCGTGGAAGCTGGTCTCTCACCCACCGCTACTTGGAGGCTGAAGCCAACACACCATCAGGTACCGGTCCTTTCACCATCGCCACCAAAGCAGCTACAACTTTGGAAGTACTTTGGTATGTAATGCATTTTCTTTTTCTATATCTGGAATCACTTCTTTAAAATCTGAGAGTTCTGTTTTAATTTCCAGGCTCATTGTCTCTCTACTTTTCTTTGCCTGCTTACACGTTCTCTCCCTTCCTCCCCTCTAACAGATTTTATGGTCTCGGGCAACTCTGCCCCGGCTCTCCACATGCATACCCCATTCAACAAAGGTTAAAAAGTAGCCTGGTGGGGCGCCTGGGTGGCTCAGTAGGTTGAGCATCTGCCTTCAGCTCAGGTCATGATCTCAGGGTCCTGGGATCGAGCCCCATATTGGGCTCTCCACTCAGCGGTGAGCCTGCTTTCCCTTCTCGCTCTGCCTACTTGTGATCTCTCTCTCTCTGTCAAATAAATAAATAAAGTCTTTAAAAAAAAAAAAGTAGCCTGGCTGCGCTCTGTCTTGAGAAATATTTAGTCAACTTAGGAACATCTTGGGCTCTAACTCCAGCAACTTATACGGAAGCAAGCTCTCCTTTAGGGACAGGGCTGAATTCTCTCGGGGAGAGAATCATACTTTTCACGCTAGTAACACAACAAGGTATTAGCTTTTACAGAAATCTGTGTAAAATTAAATAGAACAAATAGTGCTTACTCACTCCTGACACCATCTGGGGGACTTTGCAAAGGAGGTAGCCATTGCACTGAGATTTAAAGGACAAGTCATGGGTTCACTGAGCAGGAAGGCAGTGGGAGGGCTTTGCGGGCAGAGATCTTCCTTCCTCACTTTTCTTCCTCTCCCGGATGCTGGAGAACTACCCAGCCTGCTGTCACTGTCCTTTGTTCCTTCCTTGGTGCCACTTTGTACCACTCTATTCTCCTGCTTCTCCTGTCCTCCCTCAGCTAGGGGACTGTGGCGTCCCTTTTCAAACAGGCAACTTACAGCCTCCTGGCCCAGATTTTTTTTCCTGACTCAAAATAGAAAACAAGAAACAAAAGCCAACATTTCCTCCTGTGAGCATGGGGATACGGTGTCTGTGGCAGGTGGAGTGTGTACATTCATCTCGAAAAGCAGCAGGAGAGCACTTACAAATGGCAAAAGAGAGGGATGGAAGGGGGTCTGAGACATTGTGAAGGGTTGGGACGAGACAAAAGCAGACCTGCGCAGTTAAATGAAATTTTCATCTTTTTTAGGTGTCAGGGACTTAGGCATGATTTAGGAACAAAACAGGGGAACTTGTCAACAAATACAAATAACAAAAAAAATACATCTAGTAATTCAGGGCCCCTGGGTGGCTCAGTCAGCTAAGTGTCAGCCTCTTGGTTTCGGTTCAGGTCATGATCTCAGGGTGGTGAGATCGAGCCCCATGTCAGGCTCCGCGTGCAAAGCAAAGTCTGCTCGGGACTCGCTCTCCTCTCCCTCTGCCCCTCCCTGCCTCTGTCTCTCTCACAAATAAAGGAATAAATCTTCAGAAAAAAATAATAGTAATTCATCCTTTATGCAAACTTCTAATTTTTCATAGTTACTATGATAATATAATACATATGCAAAACGCTAAATGTCATAATAATTTTTACAAGTTTTCTTTAATTTCAAAAGCGAGTCTTTAAGTTTCTCGTCAAAGCCTCAGTAATACCACGCAACGTCAAATTGAGCACCATACAGGGGTGTGTGCCTTGGTTTCATTCTCTAGTATCTGGGAACCCAGACTTCTAGAAAAGAGTACCAGGGAACAATTATTCACCGCATCATGGGGTCACTGAGGAATTCCATTACATCATAAGCTCCTCTGGAGACTTACAACACTTCTAGTTACTTGAAGCATCTAAAGGAAAACATTTTTCCAAAAAAGAAATCACGTGATTTTACCGACAATAAGTATTTCAGGGCCAGTCTCCTGTAATGTGCAGAGAATGGCTCCTCGTCCATAGAAGGTTTTCCGCCTCCAGAGCTGGGATCCGTTTTCTTCCTCCTTCCCTCCACGGAACTTTGACCTCTTATGGCGTCTATCACTTCTGTCCCAGTAGCCTTGTTTGTCGTGTATGTGTCTCTTTCTCCAGCCTGTGTTTTGAGGATAAACTCCGTCATGTTTATTTTTTCTTTCTCTAAAATCCGCAGTACAGTATATAGCTTGTACCAAGTGTATAATAAATCCTT
Organism: Mellivora capensis; assembly: GCA_004024625.1. Classification (NCBI taxonomy): domain Eukaryota; kingdom Metazoa; phylum Chordata; class Mammalia; order Carnivora; family Mustelidae; genus Mellivora; species Mellivora capensis. The sequence continues at coordinate 41,749 of PISX010016007.1, forward strand.
GCTGGTACGAACGTGGGACTGATAAAGCACATACTGGAATTTAGACAACTCGAGGGAGTCTAGATAGGAAACAAAGAATACGTTATAACTGCCACTGTTTTAACAGTTATTTGGGGAATGATTAAAACTAGATCTCTGCTTTTTGGAGTTGATTTCCAAGTCAATCAGCATATGTATTTCAAATGTTTTTATCTTCTTTAGTAGGAAGAAAATCACAAGGATAACTATCCATACGCTACATCATCCAGAATAATGTTTTCATTGCCATCTAAATGGACTAAGGGAACATTATTTTTGAGGACTTTTTTTGAGTAATACCTCAATCCAGAAATGCGGGCACATAATTGAGTATATGAGTTAATAATTCAATCCAGTCTGTGTGTGTACAACAATATCAGCTGCAGATAATGGCCAAGAAATTCACGATCTAGACTCTCAAATCAAGAAATTTACATTCTAGGTGATCATGTTTTCAACATACACTTTTTAGTCAAGTTTCCTTACTAAAAATCTGGCCAGTTTCTATTCTGACTCACTGCAGAAATTAGTCTATATATCCCTAATCAGACGACTGCTTTTACACGAGTCCACAGGAAGGGTACAGGTATCTCTCTTTGAGAGTTACATTTTAATACAGGTTTTTAAGTTCACTTAAATCATTTAAATTCACTTAATTCATTTAAATCATTAATTAGAAATTCATGAATTTTAAATTCACGTTAGGGAAAGACACATTGAACCTCTTTAATCATTCAGCGAATACTTACTAATTTTCCTTTCGGTGAAAGAGGGTATCACTCTCATATATTTAGACCAGAAATTAAATCACGGGCCATATGTGTGCTGCACCCTGCTTCTGAAGCAGATTATATAAATAAAATAAATGGTAAGTCTTTGGAATTCCTTGATTTAACATGTGTGTGATTTCACATTTTCTTTAATTTACTGAAATTTTCCTAAATTTTTTTTAAAAGATTTTATTCATTTATTTATTTATTTGACAGACAGAGAGATCACAAGTAAGCAGAGAAGCAGGCAGAGAGAGAGAGGGGGAAGCAGGCTCCCTGCCGAGCAGAGAGCCCGATGTGGGACTTGATCCCAGGACCCTGAGATCATGACCTGAGCCGAAGGCAGCGGCTTAACCCACTGAGCCACCCAGGCACCCAATTTTCCTAAATTTTAAAATTAGTTGTGATTTTCTTATAGTGTCCAGTCACTTTTACAACCGTGGGAACATCTCAGTATATTTCCAAAATTTATAATCTGACAGTTCGGTTCAGAAAAATGTCTTTCTCACTGGCTACTGTGCATGGTGGGTGCTGGAGATAAAAGAAAGGGGAGAGTAGCTTCTCGAAGGGCTTACATCTACGGCATCTTGCATGTGTCATGTTAGAGATGAAGGCTTAAAGTGTGCCGCGTTGGGGAAGAATGGGAAAGATTTTGATTCTAACTTTTCCAATTGGTAAAGCTGACTTGACTTAGCTTAAAATTCTTGTTTTTCTACATAGGAGAGGCAGGTGGTTAGCACTGGGAGGTGACATGGTTAATCATCCGAGCTCCTCAGGCCAATCTATCTGGGTGCAATGAATCCTTATTCACCATTTCTTCGGGGAAACTGTGCAAATTACCTAAATTCTTCAACACTCAACACCCACATGGTATGAGTACACACAGTGTTACCGTGTGGCCTACATAAACATGGTTAGCTTTGCAAAAGTCTTAGCACAATATCTGGCACATGGTGGGCACTCATTAAACATTAATTATAATCTCATGCATATGGAATGTTGACATAGATGTTTATCGTTAATGTAAAATATAGTGTTTATTTTTGTATCTCACTTTTTCTCCTTTTCTATACTTCTCTGATTCCTGGTAAATAAGACAGTGTAATAGAAAAAAAATCTTTTAAGAGGCCTCCCAGAAAACATAGTACATTCTTGACACATTTTTCATTTTCATGATTGACATAAATTTATGGAAATTATAAGCAGCTGGATAGCACACGGTTAAAAAAATGGTAAACTTTTGAACTTACATTCTTAATATTCCTAATTACAAAATATTCTTTTGTTTCTAAGAATATGGTCAATGCAGTTATTGTTTTTTTTAAATGTGGTTGTTAATTTTATAAAATATTTTCCGAATTCTCTTACAGTAAGTAATAAAAAGGCTCTCTGTCTATTTGTGTGAGTTTGAAGTCAGATAGGGGTTCTTGCCAATGACACAAAATAGAATGTCATTATGTTAACAACATGTAGCCCATTATTCAAGGAAGAACATCAATGGATCAGAAACCCTAATGGGTGAAAAATGCTAAATATCACCTTGTATAATAACGACTGCTCAAAATCTGATTTTAAAACTATAATCTAAGCTTGAAAATGATGAATTTGCTCAAGAATTAACTAAAAAACATGCCAAACTGAAGCAATAAATCATTTATTCTATAATTTAAGCAGAGCACTAGAAAGCTGCTGTCTTGGGAGAAAAACAATTATAAGTATTATTTTTAAAATTATTTATTACTTGTTAATTTGATATGTGTTGAACTGTCTAACACCGAAAACTCATCTGACTCTTGTCCTTTGAAATATTTTAGGACATATCAAAGCTTCTAAACTTCTAAATTATATTCTGAGAAAATACTTCCCTTCTTCGCCAGCAGTGTGTTCTCTGATTCAGAAACAGCGGATTCAAAGGACTGCGGTACGCAAAGAAGTTGAGGCCAGGAAGGAGATGGGAAGGAAACATATATTGAAAATCTAAATCTAAATCTATCACAACCAAAAAGGTATTTTCTTTAAGTAAAGTAAGGCTGCTACCTAAAAGCAAATCTTTCATATCAGTCATTAAAATAATAATTTTGACACTTTTTAACAAAACATGGCATTTGAACTACCAATACAAGAACTGGTCCTCATTTGTGAGACCTGGGGATCGCAAGGAAATAATGTCAAAGAACGAGTGAAATAAACTGTCCTATTAAGTGTTATTATATGAATCAAAATCCCAATATATGTGAATAAACAAACAAAATCATGTTTTTTAAAGTTTATTCCAAATACAGTAATAATAAAAGAACCTAAAACCAATTTGTTGAGAAATATATTTGTGATTCTTTTTTTTTAAAGGGTGAGAGAGAATTGGTTTTTTTAAGATTTTATTTATTTATTGGACAGAGAGAGAGAGATCACAAGTAGGCAGAGAGGCAGGCAGAGAACAGAGAGAGAAGGGGAAGCAGGCTCCCTGCTCAGCAGATAGCCCAGTGCAGGGCTTGGTCCCAGGACCCTGAGATCATGACCTGAGTAGAAGGCAGAGGCTTAACCCACTGAGCCACCCAGGCGCCCCATATTTGTGATTCCTAAAAAGGTGGATAACAGCAATGCACAGAGAGTGAAAATTACAGAAGCAGGAAGAACTGACGCATGAACCCTCGGAAGCCCTGAAAATGAAATCTACAACCACTGAAAGTAGCCGCAAGACTAATGAGTGGCTGCAGAGTAGTACTGCAGAATCCCGCCACCGTGCAGGATGTAAAGAAGTTAAATATATGACAACAGACACAGAGATGGGGGGTGAGTTTTGATCTATCAACATAGATCTGAGAGGTGTTCCAGATGGTAGGGAGTAGGGGAGTAGACAAAAGGGCAGAAAATAAAGGTTTGAAAAGAAAATGGTTGAAATATTTTTGTAGAACTGAAGACCTGTAATTTCAGGCCGAACGTGGTCATTGAAAGAGCAAAGCAAAGGGCACCTGGGGGGCTCAGTCGGTTAAGCATCTGCCTTTGGCTCAGGTGATGATCCAAGGGGTCTGGATTCCAGCCCTGCATGGAGCCCTCATGGAGCCCATCTCTCCCATTCCCCCTGCATGTGCTCTCTGGCTCTCTTTATTTGTTTGTCAAATAAGTAAATAAAATCTTCAAAGAAAAAAAAAAGAAAGAACAAAGCAAGGTATAGATGATAAAGAAATATCAATAAGTCAATTCTTTATGAAACAGAACATCAGAGATGATGCGAGAAGAAAGATCAACAATGAAAAACATATTATCAACAGAAGACCCACCAACCTGGAATCTGATACTCAATTAATCTATGACCTAAAAAAAGTAGGTCAAGTAAAGACAGTTTCTATGTTCCCCCACGGATTGCTGTAGAGTTTAGTGATTCCCATTGACCAGAAACATCTATTAAGCTCTTTCTAAATACATAGTTTCATCACTCTACCTTCACAAGAGCTTGAAGGGTGTATCATAATATACAGTGAAATAGCAAACAATTCTGAAAAGACACGTCCAGATATACAAAGATGAAGAGAGCTTTACAACCCAAAGCCCGCACTGCAAGAGCATTGTAGAAATATGCCATACAACCACAACTTCATATCCTTAAGAAATTACAAGGGGTTCAATATATGCTATTTTATTCAAGTTCTCAACAGTCAGAACTAGTATTATTTATATCCTCTTCAGCAAATAGTAAACTTGAAGTTGCAGGAATGATAAATAATGCTTGAATTCATACAACAGAACAGGCTCTCTAACGCAGCACTTGTGAATTCAGTTCTCATCCATTTATAATATATTAAAAAAAAAATACCCCATCACAGAGGATTTGACCTACCAGATAAAAGGAATGACTGGAATCTGTTGCTAAGAGCAAGTTCTGCAAATAAAAGTAACTACACATCATCTAGTATCAGAGGAAGGAGAAGCTAACGTTTTCCCCAGCTATTTATCTAGAGCACTCCATAAGAAATTTGCAATTTGATGAGGATTGTTTTCTGAGGATTTGACATGACTGTGTGTATGCATAGCTATTTATTTTTAAATTTACTTATTTATTTTGTTTAGCTCATTGGATTCGTTATATAAAAAAATTTTTTTTTATTTCTTTTCAGCGTAACAGTATTCATTGTTTTTGGACCACACCCAGTGCTCCATGCAATGTGTGCCCTCCGTAATACCCACCACCAGGCTCCCCTAACCTCCCACACCTCCCTCCCCCAAAACCCCTCAGGTTGTTTTTCAGAGTCCATAGTCTCTCATGGTTCACCTCCCCTTCCAATTTCCCTCAACTCCCTTCTCCTCTCCATCTCCCCATGTCCTCCATGTTCTTTGTTATGCTCCACAAATAAGTGAAACCATATGATAATTGACTCTCTCTGCTTGACTTATTTCATTCAGCGTAATCTCTTCTGGTCCCATCCATGTTGCTACAAAAGTTGGGTATTCATCCTTTCTGATGGAGGCATAATACTCCATAGTGTATATGGACCACATCTTCTTTATCCATTCGTCCGTTGAAGGGCATCTTGGTTCTTTCCACAGTTTGGTGACTGTGGCCATTGCTGCTATAAACATTGGAGTACAGATGGCCCTTCTTTTCACTACATCTGTATCTTTGGGGTAAATACCCAGTAGTGCAATTGCAGGGTCATAGGGAAGCTCTATTTTTAATTTCTTGAAGAATCTCCACACTGTTCTCCACAGTGGCTGCACCAACTTGCATTCCCACCAACAGTGTAAGAGGGTTCCCCTTTCTCCACATCCTCTCCAACACACGTTGTTTCCTGTCTTGCTAATTTTGGCCATTCTAACTGGTGTGAGGTGGTATCTCAATGTGGTTTTAATTTGAATCTCCCTAATGGCTAGTGATGATGAACATTTTTTCATGTGTCTGATAGCCA
>PISX010016008.1:0-47646 GCA_004024625.1 Mellivora capensis
CTCTCTCTGCCTGCCTCTCTGCCTGCTTGTGATCTCTGTCTGTCAAGTAAATAAATAAAAAATCTTAAAAACAAAACAAAACAAAACAAAACCAAAAAACCCCACAGCCCTGCTAACACCTTGATTCTAGCACAGTGGGACCTATTTGGGATGTCTGACCTCCAGAACTGTAAGACAATAAATTTGTGTTGTTTTAAGCCACTGTTTATATTGATTTCTAATAGTAACAATAGTACATTAACACAGACATCTTTAATAATAGATTTTCCTCTGCTCAATGGTTAAATAGGGTGTTCAAATCAGGTATCACATCATTGTCCCTCTTCTCTTCTTTCCCCGAGATAACCCATTTACTCTCAGGATGTCAATTATCTCCTAGGAGCAGATGACTCTCAAACATGTATCTTTCTAATACCTATTTGTAACTACTCAGCACACATTTCCATCTGGGTGTTCCACTGACATCCCAAGTTAACATGTCCAAAATGGAATTGATCTTCCTTAAACTGGTTCTCCTCCCGTATGCTCTATCTTAAGTGGCATCCCATATGCTCAGTCCACAAATCAGAAAATGTCCTAGACTTGTCCTCTCACCCTCCACAACCCATTAGATACCAAGTGTCATGAACTGCGCTGCTGTTGTCTTTGCTTGGGGGTTCAGTGTCTTTGGACCAGACTATTGCAATACAGGTAATTTTTTATCCTGTCTCCTTCCTCCAATCCATCCTCCCTCCAGAGAGCTCCCATCGTGGTACTCCTTTCATCTCTTCTTCTGCAAATCTTGTGATTTTTTTTCAATATCCACACAAATTTTCAAACACAAATTTAGTGTTGCATTTATATCATTATTTCATGATTTAGGCTGAATTGGCAGAAACTACTATGACAGTCTCATTTGCAGAACACACAGTAAAGACCTAAAATACATAATTTCAAAGTGTCTAGTATTTTAAGTCAACACAAAGTTAGATGATGAAGATTTAAAAACTGGCCAGGGGCACCTGGGTGGCTCAGTCTGTTAAGTGTCCGACTCTTGATTTTGGCTCAGGTCATGATCTTAGGTAATGGAATCGAACCCTGAAAGGGGGTCCCGGGCTCTGGGCTCAGCAGGGAGTCTGCTCTCCCCCTCTCTCTCCCTCTTCCTCTGTCCCTCTTCCTGTCTGCTCTCTCTCTCGCGCTCTCTCTCTCTCTCTCAAATAAACAAATCTAAAAAAAAAAAACTGGTAAAAAATTGGTTCTATGTTTACATACAAGATTTACTTTTTTAAGATTTTATTTATTTATTTGAGAAAGAGAATGAATGAGAGAGAGAGCATGAGCAGGGCGTAGGGGCAGAGGGAGAGGGAGAAGCAGACTCCCCACTGAGCAGGGAGCCTGACTTGGTGCTCCATCTCAGGACCCTGGGATCATGACCTCAGCCAAAGATAGATGCTTAACCAACTGAATCACCCAGGTGCCCCTAATATGAGATTTAGATTATAATAATATGTACTCAAAGATATTTCTACATTCTGGAATAATATTTTATATACACAACAGTTTTTTTTATGTATGTATATGTAGAGGACATAACTTATATGTACATAAGTATATGCAAATAGGCATATATATGCCTATTTTTTCTTTGAGTTACATTTTTCATAAGTTCAAGAGTTCCGTATGGTTCAGGGTTTGCACATTCAAATGCCTCAGCAGCTAGAAAGGTGAAGTGAATGAGTGACTAGCAGAGAGCTGAGGAGATCGTGGTGAACTGAAGAATATATGACCCACTTCTTAGAAATAGGCAAGGTTTAAAAAATTTAAAACACTGCAAGGCAAACAATGCAAAACAATACAAATAATTTCTGTGGGCTGTCTGCTTTCAATCTCTGTCAGGATAAAGTAAAAAACTCCTCAGCACAGCATTCATGACCCTCTGTAATCTGGACTCGGTTCAACTCAGTCCTTCCTCCCCCGATTCCCCACCTTGTACTGCATGTCCCACTCATAACCAATGGCTCATACTCCCTAATGCATGCACTACCATGCTGTTTGGTGGCTCATTTGGCCTTACACAACTTCCATCTAGAATGCTTTGCAATTTCCTTAGCAGACCCCTATTCTATAAACTTCTGCAAGAACTCCGAGCTGGACTCTGAGTCGAACAGCCGCAAACAAAGACAACTCAAACTCAACCTGCCCCACCCTGACTTATTTATCTACCGAGACCATCCTTTGAACTCTTTCTATTTGAAGGGAGACCAGAGTATATTTAAGAAACTGTTGCAATTGACTTAGGAAGAAATTATTATAAATGAATGAATGACCCCTGATTAACTGGCTGAGTGGCTGAATGAATCATGGCCAAGCTACCTGCTAGCTCCATCACTGAACACCTGGTTTAGCTCTTTTACAACCTTTCTTATTCCCACATTGTCCTCCATATTTCTGGATTCCCTGAGCCCTAAGAATTGGTTGGGAGAAACAGAAAGATATTTTTAGGTATATAGGGAAGAGGACTGTCACCCTGATCCTTCTAGGTTCAGACTGTGGTCTTTGCTTCATCCCAAGCTTTCTTCCTTGGGGACAATCCACTTTGGTAACTACCCATCCATGTCCCTCTTCTTCCCCAACCCTCTTTTCTATAACAATGCCTAGACACCTTCTCTATGTGCCTTTCCTTTCCTACCCAACTCCCTCCATCTCCCAGGAAAACAATTTCTAACCACGTACCTCCTCCCCATCTTAGGCAACGAGCCAGATCATTTCCAGTGCCCAGGGGCAACACAGCAACGGGAGGCACAACAGGCATGTTGGCTTTGTCTAGGGAAGCAGGTCAGGGGATGGATGGAGGGAGTTAGCTCTAGAAGGCCAGTGCCCCAGTGCCCTTCCCAGACTCTCTCCCTGTACTGACCTATGGTCTCTAGAATCCAGCCTACTGTGCCATCTCCACCACACACCAAAATCCGGCAACCAGGGACATCCCTGAAGAATCTGAGCCTGAGATAAAAGGGAAGAGAGAAGATGAGGAAGGACAATAGGATTGAGTCTACCAATTCCTGGACAGGCAGATTTATTTCTTATCTCTCATTCCTTAGGACCCCCTTTCCCTTTGTCAAAAGACTTGTTTCTGTTAAGGTCAGAGAAAAAAAATACAATTGGGAAAGTTATAGCCACTCATCAGTGGTTAGGGAGAAACTGGTTTTGAGAGCGGAACAAAGATGAACCAGAGAACTCAGGGGTATGGGGATACCCAGTGACACTAGTAAAAGCAGCATTCTGGATTCTGGTTTCTTGGGGTCCCCTAGCCCTGTTCTCCCGACATGTGTTCTTTTCTGCTCTCCTCCAACATACACAGGCAGACACATACAAACACTACAATACAGCCCCCAACCTATACTTACCCTGGCTCAGGACCGTCCTTTAGGAGATTGAATACCTGTCGAGGATTGAGTAGATACTGGAATTTCCAAAGCACCCTGTATGAGGGAAAAAGGAGAGTTTATGGTAAGGGATGGTTGGTCAGTACTCCACCCTCTTGATGTCTTTCTCAAGGTATGCCTCTTCCATACACACAGATTCCCAACCTCTATGGGTCCTCCTTCTCCATCTTAGAAGACCCAGTATGTCTCTTCTCACCTCTCCCCCTGCTTCCCGCCACTCTTAGGGTTGACAAAGACCAGAAGTGGGTGGGTGTTAGAAACAGGGTCAATCTGCATTTGGGGAAAAAAACAACAACAACAAGGATAAGGAAAACAGGATTTTCTCAGAGTTAAGATGGGCCCCAGAGACAGTGGCAGAAGGCTGGCCTGTCCCCAGAGATGCTTGTGAGGCTTGTGGAGAACAAGTGCCATTCCCCACCTTTCCCACTTCATTCCCTCCTAGGAGGGCTCCAGCCAAGAAAAACCCACCCCCTTCACGTACCCGCAGAGCCTCAAAGGTGCTCAAATGTAAGTCATCCATGGTCTTTTGGCTTGTTTTGCTAGTTTTACGCTCCTGTCCAGAGGCCTAGAAAGGGAGAGAAGCAAAGGGAAAGAAAATTGGATTGTATGTGAATCCCTAAACAGATAAGGGTCTGACTCGAATCCTAAAAGTATAGGCTCTCTGCTATAAAGGGCATGGCATGCGTGTGCATGTGTGTGTATAAGTGTGTTTAAATCAGGGATGCACTCCTCCTGTCCCCTCTTAGCCACTGCCCAAGGGTCTCACCAGGACACTGGGATAGATGGAAGATGGAGGCAGGATGTGATCCCGGAGCAGACCACAGTCACACTCATGACCCATGGCTTGCAGGCAGTCATCATGAATCTGAAAGACAAGGTGGGCATACAGACATCATGGAGGGAACCTGTCACCTCTTAACTCTGAGGATCTGTTACTGGAAAGAGAGTCCTTGGGAGCAAGGGCAACTGTGGCTATGAGGTAGCTGCTGTCAGCGAGACCAGCGCAGAGAGTAGATTAGGGAGGAGCCCCAAGGCAGAGGCTGGACAGCTCCCAAACTGACCTCTAGGTGGCACCATACACAATGCAGTCCAACCAGACTGTGGTAAATGCGGATCTTCTTCTGACAGCGGTCACATCGGCCAGACTCACAGCCTCCTCTCACCCACACGTGTGACTGGACCTTGGGGAGAAAGGCAATCCCTTGTCTGAGAGGGTCCAGCAGGGACTAGGGGAAGGGTTGAGGGCAGCAACTGGCTAAGGGCAGGGCCAGGATGCGGCTGGTATTGGGGTGGGCATGGGATCACTCACACCAATGTCCTTCCGAGACTTGGCATAGGTGCTGACTTCACAAGGCAAGGCCTTCATGGCACACTGGTCATGAACGACGTACTTACAGACTGGGCAAGAAGGAAAAGGGTCAGAGCCTTAGTTACAGCTCCTCCCCCATCTCCTCCTTACCTGGGTGTAGGGTGGGATTATTCACTTAAACAAGACATATAAGCCCTTGCTGTGAGAGTGTGGGGGCTCACTTCCAAGCCCTGTGCCTTTTGCTCACTCTTCCCCGTGAAAGAGCAATGGCTACCCCATACCTACTCCCACTCCTTCTAAATGCCAGGATCTCAGTTGGAAGATGCAAGAGAGGCCTAGATTTAACAACACCAATAACAATCATAATAGCAGCTAATTTTTATTGCAGACTTAACAGTATGGACATGCCCCATGTGAAGTACTTTTCTTGCATCCACTTATTCAATGCTCACAGTTATCTCATTTTCAGTCAAGGAAACCTCATTTTAAATTGAGGCTTAAATATGTTCTGTGGCTATGCTGTACACCGGGAATTAATGTAACATTAGGTCTCAACTGTATTTCAAGAAAGAAAGGAAGGAAGAGAAAGTTGTGTGGCTTTCCCACTTAACTAGCCAATGGCAGAGCCCAGGACTCGAACCCAGATCTCTTGAAGGTCAAAGCAGCAGGCTCCTGCAGGTAGCTGGGCTGTCCCTCTGCCCCCACACCCCCCAGCTCCATCACTCACGGTTACAGCTCAGCCCCTGTTTGCCAAGACCAATGCTTGACTCGCACAGGTTGCAGTAGACTGGTCGGGGGAACCTCTTAGGTCTCCACAGGTGCTGTCCATTGTCCTTCAGCGTCTGGGAGGACAAAGTAGATGCTAGGGAGAGCCTGAGCCCTTAGAGTGCCAGCCCTTGGCACACACAACCCAAGGCAGCTATCTTATCCATCTCCACAAGTCCTACTCACCATCTCCTACTCACCATCTCCAGCCCCAGCAGCACTAGCAATGGCACAGTGGTGGCCCCTGCCCGGAGCCACTCGGCCAGGGAGACAGAGCCGCTGCCATCATAGTCGATCTCTTTCATCATCTCCTGAAGAATCTAAGCCAGGAATGGAGGGGACTTTTGGTGTGGTCTGACACCTCTGCCCCCTAGGACATCCAGCCCAGCCATCCTCGCCAAGGGAACCCGGCCGCCTGTCAGAAATGGCATAGGGTAGATGCAGGATTCACCAGAGAGAAGGCACAAGGAGGGAATGAAGGAAAAACTGCCTTACCGGCCTCAGCTCAGACACATCCCAATCCAGGTATTCAGCCACTCGCATCATCTGTATGATGATTCTGTCCACTTCCTGGGGGCCAAGAGGTAAGAGCCACAGCCATATCCCACCTCACTACCACCATTCAAACTCTTCTCTAGAAATCAGGGTTCCTGGGTTCCACCCCAAGAGCCACCTCTCATTCTCAGGTATCTCTGCCAAGTAAATGAGTATCTATGTGTTTTGGTATGTTTGCAAGGCAGCCCCCAATTCATGTCTCTAGCCTCCTCTTTTAGGAGCCAAGATCTGGGGACCCACTCCCAAATTTAGTCCTGGAGGAGTTGGCTTCTCCCTCTAGCTTCCTCTGCTTCTTAAGATCCTGGAAGAGTTGGGACAGGAGGGCACAGACAAATGGACACATACTCCCTTGGCCAGCATACAGGTCCCCCAACTCACTGAGCTGTCCAGGATCCCATTTCTGTCCGTGTCGTACAGCTTGAAGGTGACTGTGGGGTGTTTTAGGGGGGCCAGGGTCAGTTTGTGAGGAATACCCCCCAAATTCATTACAGAATACAGGGAAAATACAGAAGTGGGAGACATCTTTTAGATGAAGAGCCCAGAGCCTGGCACTGGGACTGAGAGAGGAGACAAAAAGGGAGGGGAAGCAGGCTTGGATTCAACCCTTGGTGAATCTAATAGGGGAAACAGAACACACCTCCCACAACCCCAGAAAAACCCAAGCCACCCACATAAAAACATACAGGACATGGGAAGTGGCATGGCATTAGGGATAAGAAGTCTAGGAAAAAAGAGGAAATGAGCCCATTCTCTGGCCCCACCTTTGTCTGGCCCTGTCAGCTTTTAGGAGTCCTGAAAAAATGAGGGAAGGAAGGCTTGGAAATACCCCCTCCCCTCTACTCTCCTTTCTTTCCTTCTCCTAGTCCAAGATGGCAACTCACATTCTAGCTTGTCTTCTGGCCGGCCACCCTCCAGAAGGGAAAAGTAGCAGGAGACATCACTGAGATACACCACATCTGGTTACAGAAAGGACAGTAGATCTGAGGTTGGGGGTCTCTCCACTCTGGCTCTTCTCTTTTCCTTTGCTCCAGCTCTTCCCTTTAACTTTCCTCCCTCCACCTCCTAGACCAGAATGGTCATCCTTCACCTCTCTTCTCCAACCCTGCCTCCAATATGCAATTCAATTCAACTCTCACCCCAAATCCCATACTACTTTGATTTTTCTTCCGGAAGTCCAGCCCAGTCCCACCTTCATGACCATACCATTTTTCACAGTGTCTTCTAAGTGACCCATCTTGAAGGACTGAAACAGTGCCAGGCTTAGGTGATTGGGAACGTTATCTGCTTCCAGATAGATTTTCAAAAATTGCTGGAATCCCTCGTACCCAATGGCCTATGATGAGAGCAAGCATTACCCTAGGGAGTGTGCAGGATGGGGGGCAGGGACTGAAGAACTAGGAGTAGCAAGGACAGAGACAAGTGTAGGGCTAAGAAGCATCCAAGGCAGACTATGGTTTCTTCTCAAGGCTGAGTCCTCAATTAGAATCTCTTGCTTTCTCCTATAGCAATAGCTGTGGTAACAATGGGGTATCTAGAGGGAGAACAGAAAGGGGAGGGCCCAGAATAATCCCTGGAAGTTGGGGATCCCAGCGGAGCAGCAAAATCAAAGATGGGAGGAGTTGGGCAAGGAGAGGATTTCCCAGTTGCCACTCACATCTCCTTGGAGATATTCAGCCATGTCACCATCCTCAAAGAGCTTTAGGACATCGCTGACTTTGTTGGTGGAGTCTGGGGTATGAAGAGGATTAGGGAAGAGCATTAGTCTGGTTTGGCTCTCCCTACTCTCTGACAGAGTCCCACCCAGATATCCAACAGGAAAAAAGATTCTAGTCAAATGAAGAAAGAAGAAACTCCAGGAAGAAACACAGAAATGCAGAGAGAAATATCAAAAGAATAACATTTCAAATGCTCCAGAGTGGTACCTCTGTTTACATCTCTTCTCTGAGACTTGAGCAGGTATTTGAGATTCAGAGAAGGTGGGTGGAAAGCTGAGACCACAGACATCGCCCCATCTCCCTCTCCTCCGTTTCCCAGCCATATTCCCTGGCATTATGTCAGGAGCCAACTGGCTTAAGACCACTGGGAAAACTAGGGGAAGGGGGCATGAGGAGCAGGGATTGTCTTGGATAATTTTTCCCGAACTTCAGGACAGAGAGGAAGACTCACATTCCATGTACTTCTGCAACTGGGCAAAATCATTGGGGCTGATTAGGCCCTTTTCCTTGGCCATCTTTCTTTTTTTCTTAAGGAAGACCAAAAAGGCAGCTTGGTAGTAGTTCCGGCGTCTGAACCTGCGCTTCCGAGTGTAGGTCTGGAGGGAGATGGGAAGAGTATGTGGCAGGAAGAGCCATCTGTCTGCCTGACTTTGCTTCTGTCTGCTCCATTAATTCTCCACTCCCACTATTATTTCTGTTCTTTCCTTGTCTCTGATTCCCTCCCAAGTCACTTCCTTTCCCCTTGTACCTCTCCCCTATGTCTGTCTCTCCCTAACCCAGTCTGTCCTCTGTGTCTGTTTCCCTGACTCATCTCTGACTCTCCCCTCCATTTCTGGATCCTTCTCCATCTCTCAGATTTCTCCCCGAATCTGTCTTGATTCATTTCTGACTCTCCCCATCCCCCTCTCTTCTCCCTCCCCCCATCTGGCTTTACCAGTCTATATGTGTTTCTGTGGGTGTGTCCCTCCCCCGTTTCTACCTTTTCTCCTGCCACCCTCAGTCTCTGAGATCTCTCCCCTCTCAGATCCCGCAGTCCTGGTCCTTCGGCCCTTCGGGTGGTTCTCACTGCTTCTGTGGCACGCCTCCCCGGCCACGATCCCATCTTGCTCCGCCTCCAGCCTCGGTCCCCAGCCCCGTTCAGCCACCCACTTCCCGAACCATCCACGCCCCTCAACGACCTCTAGCGCGCTTCTGACGCGCGCGACACAGAACCAGCTCTGGCCAGGTCCCTGGCCCTGGCCCCGCCTCGCCAGCGCCTTCAGAGCTCCACTGGGGAAGGGCGGGGACCCAGGCGCGCGAGATTGGGAGGAGGTAGGGGAAGAAGGCTCTGAGCATCTGCCTCGCTCCCCACTAGTAGGAGGGTGAGCTGAGTGCGGGAATCTCAGACGCGGGGTTTTCCTTGCACCCTGCTAGGTTAGCAGTGTTCAAGGAGTCCTAACTTGCAGCTAGGGGACCCAGGGAGCAAGGAGGAGCCATCACGTGGATCACGGTACCCAATGGCCCTAGGGCCAAGTCTCAGAGGTCAAGTCGACTGGAAGATTAAATAACAGCAATAGCAGTAATATCTCACGCTGGCATAGTACAGCAGTGTTTAGGAGTCCAGCAAAACTAGTTAGTCATATCTAGGTTCTGTTCTAAGCTCTGATACCACTATGTGACTGGGACACATGACATCTGTAAAATGGGAAGAATGATACCTATCTGCCACAGCTGTGAAGATTAAGGCAAATAACAAATAACGTACAAAAAGTACCCAGTATGACACTTGCATATAGAAGGCCTACAAGAAATGGTACTTATTATCGTAGTAACAATTACAATTAGATCTTCTGAGATAAGAAATTCCTGGTAGAGCCATTCTTCACAGGAAGAAACTGGAGTTTGAAGAGGTTGGTACTTCCCACGGCAGGTGATAAGTGGGAGTCAAAGCTCTACCCCAAGAACCATGTCATGGGGCCCCTGCCTGTCTCTGTCCTCCTCTTGATCCACTCTCCCCTCCACACACTGCCTTCTGATCTCACTGCCCTCCTTTTTGTTCAAGCCAAGTTCTCCCCTGCTTAGGGCCATGAGACTTATTGTTCTCTCTGCCTAGAACACCCTTCCCCACTCTTGGCAGAGCTGCTTTCTTGCCTCAGCTGAAGTGTCAGCTCCTTCAAGAGACCTTCCCTGATCCTTTCCTCCCAAAGCACCCCCTCCATCTTTTGCACAGCAGCCTCCTTCGTTTCCTTCATAGAACTTATCGCGAGTGGAAATTACCTTGCTAATTTATTTGTTTCTTTTTTTACTGTTTGTCTTCTCCTACCAAAAGCTAAGTTCCACAAGGGCAGGAATTGTCTGTATTGTTCCCACTATATCCCCAATTCCTAATACCCGTGCCCAGTGTGGTACAGGTGCTCCCTATTGTTTGTACAAATCATTGTGCAAAGTTAGGGAGCCATAGGTTCAAAAATATTAGTCCGAATATGCTTAAATGGGATGCCAGAGTAGCCATCCTGACAGGAAGAGGAAATAATTTGTAACACATATAGGAGGTGCCAAATAGATATTTGTTGAATGAATGAATTTTGCTAAAAGGCACTTACTGTGGCATTCCATCTGGGGCTTCTGCCTCTCTTTTGCCCATTTATTTATGGTTTGTTGGGTAAGGCTCAAGGAGGCAGTTAGGGCCTACAAGAATTTCCTTTCTGATGGTGCAAGAATCTTCTTTGCAGCCTCTGCACTTGGGACATCTCTGCTGTCCACATCTATGTAGTATACCATTCCTCCTCTGTGGACTCTCTGGGAACACTAAAAAGGGGATCCTGGGACACTGATATTCTGGAGAAAGGACTCCACCCATCTGGCTCTTTTCAATGACTATAATCCAACTTCTACTGCCAACAGATCTAATGAATACATAATAGTCTTAGGGCTAATTGGGCCTCTATGGCTTAATTAGCCTCTCTGATTACCCCCAGGGATTCTTAGATGGCTCCAAGATTGTAGGAAATGAAATCTGAGAGAGAAAGTGACAAGAGAGAGCAAAGGAGGATGATGAACAGGAGAGAAGACACGTCTCTCTTTTCACAACAACCCCTCCTAGTTCCCCCAGATCATGCATGTAATTTATAGTAGAGTTTAAGGGAATGGACTTTTGAACTAGACAGGCGTGGATTAGAATCCTGGCTCTTGGGTGAGTTATTTCATCTTCCTGAACCTGTTTCCTCATTGGTAAAATGGGTACCTGGAGAAATCAGTCACAGCATGGAGATTAAGTAAGATAATACATGCAATAAACTTAGCTATTGTAAGGCACAGAGGAAGCAGTTGTATGGCACAAAGGAAGAATTCAGTAAATGTTAGCTCTTACTGTTGTTGTTGTTGTTGTTATACAAAGGTGGTACAGGGAGAAACACATCTGGACATTAGGAAAAATGGTGCCAGGAAGTCATCAGTTCTAGGGGCTCCCAAGAGCAGGGAAGCCCAGTCATACCCTTTGCCCCGTTGTGTCATCTCAGGCATAGACATGGAGTATTGAGATACTGCACTCTGCCTTTGGGAGAGTGAGGAGGTGGCTAGAAGCTAGACTGTCAAGGTCCAAGGCCACCTCTGGGCTGGGACCTCAGACAAAGGGCTCCTGGTATCTTTTCAGTTGTCCTCCTGAGTTGTCTCTCACCAAAAGTTTTGCTGCCCGTGTTGCTGAAAGGCATGTAAACTGTTAGGATCCTGGACCCTAACAAACCACCCTAACAAGTCCAATTTTGTCATCCCTGCTCCATCCTAGCCCTGAGGCTATAACCTGGGCTAGTCCAGGCGAATGCCAAGGTTGGGAGGGTGAGGTCTGCTGCCTGCCTGCCAGCTATCTGTGACTCACCCTTCCTTTCCCTCCTCTGGCTTCCCTGCCCACCCCTACCAACCTGAGGTGAGAAAGTAAGAAGCTGACTTGGAGGCAGAGACTCCTGGAACATCCTCAGAGCTGGGAGGTACCAACTCTCACACTTTTCAGAGGAGGAAACTGAGGCCCAGACAGAGAGCCACAATCTCAGGGTCATACCCAGACTCCAGACATCCTGTCTTTTGTCCATTCCATTAAATTGTAGCGCCTCTACTTTCTAGATCTTACTTTAAACAGTAAATACCAAAATTGCCCGTAACCAGGAGATAAATATGATTTCCAAGGCCAGTGCCAACATTTAAAGTTCCTTTTTCACTTCAATATTCATCACTCCCATTCCAAATCATATAAATTCATCATTATTCAAGAATCAGCTATGCCCCCAGAACATTCAGGCTGACCCAGCAAGAAACCCAAGAGGCAGGTCCAGGCCTGATTACCTGGACTTCTGAATCTCTTAACCACACCAGGGCCTGCATCCTCCTCCTCTTTCCCAGGACCGAGGGAGGGTCTATTCTTTCCTGCCCATCCCTGTTACTCATCAGTGGCCCTGGTAAGGGAATCTTTAGCCTTGAAGTCTCAAAATTCATTAAGTCTCCACAAACACTGCAGATGGTAATGTTGCCTGATTAAGGCTGTGTGTGTGTGTGTGTGTGTGAGAGAGAGAGAGAGAGAGAGAGAGAGAGTGTAGTACAGGAGGAAGTTACGATGTTGGCATGGTTGGGGGATGTGGGCTCATAGTAATGAGGCTGAAGAGATGCCCAGTAGTAGTCACATTTCTTCCTCAGTAAAGCTCATTTCCCCCATTTAGAGGTGAAAAGTGGGATTCAGACCCAGGTAGTTTCAGAAACTTCCCAGTGACAGGTGTGGAAAGGGTAGGGGTGGGAAGTTGGGCACCAGGAGGCCAAAGAAGAACCCCTGTGCACCCCTGCAGCGCTGTGGAGGTTCCAAAACGGACTTCGCTCGACTCGGGCCCCTAGGAGCCAAGCTTCACCATCCCTCCGAGTGACAGGGGGGTTGGAGGGGAAGGTCTGGGGGAGACGCTGCCTACGGAGCTCTGGCCCAGCTCTCCAGCTAACCCCCCGCGTCCTGGCGCAAACCCTTCCAGCTACCCGCTTCAGCTGTGGGGCTTCCTCCTTCTCGCCCCAGCAGCCCTACCCCAGCCCGGCGGCGGCCCCTTCCGCGGCCCCCCGCCCCCTCCGGCTCCGGGGGGTGGGGAGGGCGAGAGGCTCGGGGGGGGCTCGCGGGGTCTCTACCTTGCCTGCGGAGGGCGCGCGGTGGGAGCTGAAGCGCCGGCGCGGGAGCTGGAGCCCGAGCGGGGCTGGAGGGGACAGACCAGGCAGGCGCGGCCGCCGCGAGGCCGCCCCGTTCCTGACGACACAGCTGCCCGCCCCTCGCCACGGCCTGGCGGCCCGCGCCTAGTGCCCGCGCCCCCGACTACGGGAACTCCGATCAGGAGAAGCCCCTGTTTCCAGTTCACCAAGCTTGAGCCCGCCCCCACCCCCCACCCCCATCTTCAGAGCTCTGGCCTGTGCCTCTTTCTCCACATCCTGCGCTTCTCATCTTCTTCCCGCCTCGGGACAGCTCGGTTTCTCTCCATCTTCCAGTCTTTCTAATCATCCCATAGCCTCTCCCCTCATCCCAGCCCTGGGAGGTCACGATAGAGGGCAGGGCCGCTGATGGCATAGCTTGGCAAGGGCCCACCCAGGCAATGTCTGACCCTCTCCTAATTGCCGCCATCCAGGGATTTCCCTCCCCAACCCCTTTCCATCCACCACTGACAGAATTCATACTCAGAAGATTCCACAGCAGCAAGCCCAGGGTCCCAGACACTGCATCGTGAGATACAAATGCCTCCCTCCTCCCATGGGCTCCGCAGTGTTTAACACTGTTTGAGGCCCACCTTTGCCTCTAGGTTTTTCACCCTTCTAAAACCCAAACCCCAGAGGGCTCAGACTTGTTTTCCCCAATGTAAGTACACCTCCTTCTCTCAAGACTCAGGGCCTTCCCTTAATTCTCGGTTGCTCAGGTGCGAGAAGCACTCAGGTTGGTGTCCACTCTTTCTCCATGCTCTAACCCTCCCACTTTACCTGCTGACCTTGGCAGATGCTGTAAAAGGCCCCGGCCAGAAGTAGGGGTGAGAGAAGATCCTTTCAGCTCCTCCTGTCTGGAATCTGTTTTGAAGTTGTTAAGGCTCTTGGGGCAGCATGGATGATGGCGGGACTGACGGTGAGTACAACGGAGATAGACAGAGGCCTAGGACTTACTGGTAGGAACTGGGGACCCAGGCATCCTCCTCCCTGGCCCCGCCCCAACCCAGGCTAACCCCCTCCTACCGGTCCTTGAACTAGGGCACAGTAACAGGGCTTGAGTTCCTGGAATCTTCCCTCTTACACCTGGTGGTAGAAGAAAGAGGGAGGGGAGAGCTCTGACTGGAAGGTTGTACACAAAATATAGACATACTTTTGGTGGGGGTTGGAGAGAAGGCATGAATACATGAGGCCCTCTAGTGGCAATGGAAAGATCTAAGCAGTTCTTGAATGTTTCCATACAGGCTTGTTGGGAAAAAAAACCCCTCCATTTTTATCAGAAATGTAACTGCTGAGAAATAGGGCTTGGGAGTATTGTTGTACCTGAACTGGAGATCTGAAGGAGGCAGGGGTTGGAGAAGGTCTGTCTCTCTGCTCCTGTCTCCCAGTCTTAAAAAGACAAGGGCCATGCTATTCCCATGCTTTTTCTCCCCTTCCTTTTTTTTTTTTTAAATTATTATTTTAAAGTAATCTCCACACCCAACATGGGGCTTGAACTCACAACACAGAGATCGAATCACATGCTCCACCCACTGAGCCTGTCCCCTACCTATATGACCTCTTTAGTCATAAGGAATCATAACCTTTTGAAGGCCCATTATGCTCCAGGTCCTGTACTTAGTTCTGTAGACAGCCAAAGACATAGCACAACTTAAGGACTGCAGTAAAGAGTGGCTTGGTGTGTGTGTGTGTGTGTGTGTGCGCGCGCGCGCGTGCGTGTAAAGACTCCCCACTCTAAGCCATCCTAAACATACAATATAAGAAAGAACAAGTCTTCTAGCACCTCTTGCAGTTTTCTGCCCCTGGACCTCTCATCTAGAATGATACTAAGCCTTAAGGCACTCAGCTTTGCTTGCAAACAATGCTAGTGGTGATAACACATTACATAGGACCTGTGTTTTTCACTCCATCCTTAGATATGTCTCTACTTGCAGTTAAATTGCTCCTGTTAAGTTGGTTTTTTTTTTTTTTTTTTTTTGAGACTTCAAAGTGGGGCCCGGGGTGATCTCTCTAAGGAATAGGATGAAATCAGTCATACCCTAAGCTTCTTTGTGTCTTCTTTAGGATCTGTGGTCCATCATACATCGTCAGTTATTGGTGAGGGTAGGAGGGGAAGAAAGGCCAAGAAACATCTAAGGAGGAGGCGTATAATGCCTACTGTTCCAGGTGCTCATTTCTTTAATCAACCACATCACAAAAATCAGAAAGAAAGCAACCGCAATGAACAAAGGGAAAGGAAAAAACAACAGCCTTGTTCTCCCCAGCCTCTTCTTTCTCCTCTTCCTTCACAGGGTGTTTGTGTGTGTGTGTGTGGGGGGCACATCCGGGGCCCAGGGCTGGGTTCCAGTCAGGTCTGCTGGGCAGACAACTGAGTTTCACTTCCTGTCAAACCCAGAACAGAGGCAGAATGTCTGGGGGCACAAAGGGAGGGAGGGTTAAGGTTGGTGGTGGACAGGGGCCACTTTAGGATTCACTCTTGCAGAAAGGTGCAACATATCCCTCTAAAGGGATTCAAGCCTCTAAAGGTTTCAGCCCACACTCTCACCTGTAATAATCATTAGTAACAAGACTAAGGACAGGATGCTGACTCAGTGAATCCGAAGCACACTGTTGAAAGAGAGTAGGGGTTAAGAATAGCAGTGTTAGAGGGCGCCTGGGTGGCTCAGTGGGTTAAAGCCTCTGCCTTCGGCTCAGGTCATGATCCTGGGGTCCTGGGATCGAGCCCCACATCGGGCTCTCTGCTCAGCAGGGAGCCTGCTTCCTCCTCTCTCTCTGCCTGCTTCTCTGTGATCTCCATCTGCCAAATAAATAAAATCTTAAAAAAAAAAAAAAGAATAGCAGTGTTAGAACACTTGCAATAAGTGTGTATGGGATGCAAATCGGTTTTAAAACGAGTCTTTTTGAGACCTTTTGAGTTGGGCCTCTGGTGGAAGTCAGAAGGTAAAGCATGGGATGGAAGACAAGCTGTGACCTGAGAAAACTTCAAAAGCTTCATGTCAAAGCTATAGGAAGTTCCTGGTCAGCCATTACTCTCACCTTTTTATTTTTTAAGTGGGCACACAGCTAGTGTTAGAGTAGTTACTAGAGTAGTTAGGTAGTCACTAATATTTGCCCCTCTCTACGGGTTCCAGCGGTACAGTTGGACATTAACCTAAGCCAAAGTGGGGAATTTGGAGGAAAGAAAAACAATAAGGAAAAAAAAACACCACAACACAGTTGGGAGAGCCAACACCTGAGGAGAGGAACCTGCAGCCGGCCACTCCCAGGCTCTAGGGGAAACTAGTTTAGCAGGATTTAGCACTTAAGGAACGACTGCGGCTGAAAACAGCGGGGGAGGGAAAACATTTGGGTTCCTCTAAAGAATAAGGAGGCAAGGGGCGGGCCGGACTGCAAAGGGAGTGACCGTACAAGCCCCGACTATTGGCGAGTTGCCCGGCTTTGGATCCCCAGCGCCCAGACCTGGACGAGGTTCATTAGAATATTAACTGGCTCCGCCCCGAAGCCTTCACCCTGCCCTCTGACCCCGCGGCCCAGCCTGAGGAGGTTCCCGGGGTCGAAGGCCAGAGCAAACTTGGTCCTTCCTCACTACGCCGCCCGAATCCTCGAGGCCGCCCCAGGGGCAGGGCTAGCCAGGGCTGCCCGCCCAACCCGGCCCGCCGCCTCCTCGGTCGTGGAAATCGCCAGCAGCCCTGAGGCTTTGGGGACAGGTGACCGACCGGCAGCACCCTCTGCCTTGCACGACCCTCTCGCGGATCTCTGTCCCGAGGGTTGAGCTGGTAGCCGAGGGCAATCGACACGCGATTTCGACCGCCCCACTTCCCAAGAGAGGGGTCAGTTGGAGGTCTTCCATTCACCCCTGACAACACTGGTGCGCCCCAGTGCGTTCCCGGAGTTTGCGCGCCCCATGTCCCCAAGCCGCTCTGGGACTTCGGTGCAGGCTAAGGCTCGAATATTCTAACTCAGTTTTCAGCCCCACTTTCCGGGTACAGGTGGGCCTTGCCCCCTTTTCCCTGGAAGGTCCTGGACGACGGAGAGGGGCCGTGCCTCGGAACTTCTCTCGGCGCCCAGAGGACTGCTTTACACGGAGCAGGCACCCAATATTGGTATCCGTAGCAGTAACAGAGCCTACGGCTTTTACTTATTGAAGTCTTTAGTTTCTTCTACTTTCTGCCTCCTCCACCTCTTTCCACGAAATGGTGTACTCTCCCTTTAAGACTAAAATGGTGGCTGGCTATGATCGGGACTCCACTTCCGGTGGGGAGGGGGGCGGGACCCCAGCCCGCTCACGCCGGAAGTGGTTTGCGTTTTCAAGATGGCGACTCCCTATGTAACTGACGAGACCGGCGGTGAGTGCGGGAGGCGCGGAGCCGCTTCTCCCCGGGCTCTCGGGGCAGGGGTTCGGACTTGGAAAGGGGTCTGTGCCCCGCCCATCCCGGGGCCCCTCCTTTTGCCCCGCCCTCCGGACCGCCTTCCCCATTCATTCTCTCCTATGGGGTGTCACCTGCGCCCCCTTCTGGTCTCGTGTTTGGGGGTCTCTGCTTCCGGTCACCCAAACCCTGGGGTCCTTCAGTGGAAGTCCCTGCTCCAGAACCCTCACGGGCCCTTAGGTTTTCTCCAGTAGCTGGCGATCCCATATCTCTTTTGGTTTCTCCAGTCTTGGGAGCTCCTACATTCTCAGTTCCCTCCAATTCCAGCTTTTCCTCCTCTGTTCCCCTCCCCCATCTATCTGCTGTACCTGCCTCCTGCCCTACCCCAGCTTCGTTTTGATTCTCTTTCTCGAAGTTGTATCTGTTAAAGACCTCTTTATTGTTATATAATGCTTTTTCCATTCTCTTCCTCGTCTTCATTTTTGGGTCACTGAGGTTCAGAGGTGTGAAGGGAAGAAGAACCTAATATAACTTTCAGCTTGAGTTTTCTTCCTGATGGCATCACTCTTCTGTATTTTCTCTGGTGGTGATGGTGATAAAAGTTGAGGGATCTGAGGAGGAAGAAGGCAAACAGGAGGTGTCTAGTGTGGCCTCTCAAGCCCTCTGACAAATTCATAGAATCCATTGTTACTTCTGGTTAGAGAAGAATTTCTGGCCTGGCTGACTTAGGTGCTGAAGTGTCCATTGTGTATGGATGGAGGTTTGTGTTGAAAACAATATTTTCATTCTGGTTTTGCCCCATCCTAATTTCCTCATCTTTAGAAAAATGTGCATAGGAGTATCTACGTAGTGACAATCAAATAAGATAGCATATGTGAAAGCAATTTGTAAAATCTACAAGGCAAGGTGTTACTGTTTTTTGTAGCCTTCACTGTGTATGTGCATCTTCTATAGAACTGACACTGTGTATGCTGTGTTTTAAAACGTGCCCTTTATGCTTCTTGCTTTGCTACCTTGCATGTTCCTTACATCTCAGCCTACCTCTCCTGTGACATCTTAGGACAAGCCAGGTCTCTGCTGTTTCTCCCTAGCCTCACATTTCAAAGTGGTACACAGAACCTCTCTTCTCCAGTTCTCTACTCAGTGGTTCCTTCATCCACTGGCTCCTTTTAATGTATGCTTTGAAAATATTACTCATTGTCCAGTACACTTTTCTTTATTTTTAACTATTTTCTTTTTAAGATTTTTTAAAAATTTATTTATTTGTCAGAGAAAGGGAGAGAGAGAGCACGAG
The DNA here is from genome assembly GCA_004024625.1 of Mellivora capensis. Taxonomy (NCBI): domain Eukaryota; kingdom Metazoa; phylum Chordata; class Mammalia; order Carnivora; family Mustelidae; genus Mellivora; species Mellivora capensis. The sequence continues at coordinate 18,612 of PISX010016008.1, forward strand.
AGCACAAGCAGGCAGAGTGGCAGGCAGAGGCAGAGAGAGAAGCAGGCTCTTCGCTGAGCAAGGAGCCAGCCCCATGTGGGACTCCATCCTAGGACCCTGGGATCATGACCTGAGCCAAAGGCAGTGGCTTAACCGACTGAGCCGCCCAGGTGTCCCAACTATTTTCTTTTTCAACTGATTTCATGAAAATCCAGGTACTACGTTTCACCCTACCCTCCTACTAAGAAGTATCTTCTATTCTGTGGCTGTGTGGAAGAGAAGGAATCACACTGCTTTTTTGCTTTCTCTTACTATTTCTAGATCATTAACCTACCACAGTCACTCTAATCTTTATGGAAGGTATCACTATGCAATTATAGCATTTTCTCTAAAACCTCAGGGCCATCATTTATTGCCCACAAGGGCCCAGACCTATTGCATCACACTTTTTCCTCCAGTGTTTCTTGCTCTTATTCTCAGTGTCTCCAGCATCTTTGGAATACTCTGATCTTATAGTTCCTCAGCACAAGATGGTTGACTGTCATTTGTATTTTTTTTTTCCCTTAAGTAGGCCATGCTCAGTGTGGAGCTTAACTTGGAGCTTGGATTCACAACCCTGAGATCAAGACCTGAGCTGACATCAAGATTTGGTCTCTTAACCAACTGAACCACCCAGGCACCCCTTCTTTGTATTTTTAAAGTAGCTGTACATCAGGGGTGACTGGCTGGCTCAGTCCGTTAGGTGTCCCACTCTTGGTTTCAGCTCAGGTGGTGGTCTCAGTGTCTGTGAGATCCAGCCTGGCATCAGGCTTTGGGCTCAGCACAGTCTGCTTGTTGCTCTCCCGCTGCTCCTCCCAGTGCTTGCTTGTTCTCTCTCTCTCAAATAAGTGAATAAATTCTTAGAAAAAAGTAGCTGCACATCAGAATCACTATAATCGGGACCTCCTCTCTGACACTGCTTCCCCTTTAGGTGCTCTCCATCACTTACTTTAGCTTCCGTACCAGTTACCTTTTTCACATCCTATTTCACATACCTGTTTCTGGTATCCACAGAATCTGCTTTTTGCCCTTCTTCGGTTCTTGACCTTTCCCATTTCATTACATCTACCAGTACCTTCATGACTACCTTTGATGCTGCTCTGCTAGACCTTGGTGACTAGCCACTTTGATACTATCTTCATTGCTTTTCTTCATTTATTTTGATCTATACTTAGCAAGCACTTCTGTTATCTTGAATCATACCCATCACCTATTTTCTTGGCTTCTAATGTCTAGGCCATAGCACATGGCTAGAGAAAAAGCACAAAACTAGCACATTCAGTATAATAAAACTTAGTGTTAACTTCTGCCAAGATCCTGGCTTCTCTCCAGTTCTTTTTCCTTTGCTTACATTCTGTCATGGCTCTTTCCCCCAACCTTTTCCAGCATTCTGTGACCCTCCCTTCTAATTCTCTCTTATGGCAGATGGCTTCACTTCCCCCCCCACCCCCACCCCACCACTTTCTGTTTCATTGAAAAGTCAAGGCCTATCATTTCTTTCCTGTTAACAGCCTGATTTCTTGAATAACAGGTCTCCACATACTGTTTTCATTTCCTTACCGCTTATTTATCCCTTAATTCTTTAGTTTTGTTTCTAGTGCCACCCTCTTTTCCTGGTCGCCTATTCTCTTTTTTAATTGATAGGTGAATAACTTTCATTCTTTTTTTTTTTTTTAAAGATTTTATTTATTTATATGACAGAGAGATCACAAGTAGACAGAGAAGCAGGCAGAGAGAGAGGAGGAAGCAGGCTCCCCGCCGAGCAGAGAGCCCGATGCGGGGCTCGATCCCAGGACCCTGAGATCATGACCCGAGCCGAAGGCAGCGGCACAACCCACTGAGCCACCCAGGCGCCCCAATAACTTTCATTCTTAAATATACTGTCATACCTTAAAGTCAGTCTGCCCAAAATCAATGTATTTTTTTCCTTCCTTATTTCTGTTAATGACACCTAGCCAAACCAAGATTAACTTTTTGCACTATCACCCTTTTTAATTTTAAATAGACTTTACTTTTTAGAACAGTATTAGATTTATAGAAAACTTGGGAAGATGATACAATTCCCATATATGTTACACTCAGTTTCTCCTATTAACATCTTACATTAGTATGGTGCCATTATTACAATTAATGAACTGATACTGATACTTTTTTTTTTTTTTTAAGATTTTATATTTATTTGTCAGAGAAAGGAAGAGAGCACAAGCAGAGGGAGCGGCAGGCAGAGAGAGAAGCAGGCTCCCTGCTGAGCAAGAGGCCTGATGGATTCTATCCCAGAACCCTAGGGTCATGACCCGACCCAAAGACAGCTGCTTAACCGACTGAGCCACCCAGGTGCCCCGATACATTATTATAAATTAGAGTCCGTACATTATTCAGAGTTCCTTAGTTTTTTTTTTAATTAATTTTTTTTATTTTTTATAAACATATAAAGTATTTTTATCCCCAGGGGTACATGTCTGTGAATCGCCAGGTTTACACACTTCACAGCACTAACCATAGCACATACCCTCCCCAATGTCCATTACCCCACCCCCCTTTCCTACCCCCCTCCCCCCAGCAACCCTCAGTTTGTTTGAGAGTGAGTCACTTATGGTTTGTCGAGTTCCTTAGTTTTTACCTAACTTTCTTTTCTGTTCCAGGTTCCCATCCCAGATACCACATTGCTTTTAGTTTTCACGTCTCCTTAAGCTCCTTTTGGCTGTGACAGTTTCTCAGACTTTTCCTTGGTTTTAATGACCTTGATAGTTTTGAGGAGTACTAGTCAAGTATTTTATAGGATGCCTCTCTTTTGGAATTTGTCTGATGTTTTTCTCATGATTAGACTGGGGTTATGTGTTTTTGGTGTACAGCCTCAGAGGAAAAGTGACATTTTCATCATATCAAGGGTACCTGTCATAACGATTTTTTTACTGTTGATACTGACCATGATCACTTGGCTGAAGTAGTGTTTGTAAGGTTTCTCCACAGTAAAGTTACCCTTATTTCCCTTATCTTTTTCATACTGCACTCGAGATAGAAGTCTATTCATGGCCCATAAAGAGGGAAGTTACACTTCCTTCCTTAAGGATGGAGTATTTACACATGTTATTTGGAATTTTTTTTGCAGATTTATCTCTTCTCCATTTATTTATTCAATCATTTATTTATAGAAGTATGGACTTTGGGTTATAATCCACTATTTATTTTATTGCTCAAATGTTCCAGCTTTGGACATTGGAAAATTTTAGTTGGCCCTGTGTCCCTTTGACATACCCCCAACAGTGTAGGTTTTTGTTTTTGTTTTTTTAGCTCTTCCTTACTTTCTGGTGCTAGAAGATGCTCCAGGCTCGTCTTTTTATTTCCCGTCCCAGTCCTAGAATCCGCCATTCTCCAAGGAGTCCCTATTCCTTTTACTGGAGAATAGTATCAAGAAACCAAGATCAGAGCACTAGGTATTTTTGTTTTATTTGTCGCATCATCTTTTATTCCTCTCTTTCCCCATCTCCTGCCATACACTAGTTGTCAAAATGTCATTCTTCTATTCCTACTGCCATTATCCTTATCCCATCTTCAATACTTGTCAGGTATGTGGCCTTGGGAATTTTATTTTATTTTATTTTATTTTATTTATTTTTTTAAAGATTTTTATTTATTTGACAGACAGATCACAAGTAGGCAGAGAGGCAGGCAGAGAGAGAGGTGGAGGCAGGCTCCCCGGCGAGCAGAGAACCCGATGCGGGGCTCGATCCCAGTACCCTGGGATCACGACCTGAGCTGAAGGCAGAGGCTTTTAACCCACTGAGCCACCCAGGCGCCCCGGGAATTTTAAACCTTAGGAATCTAAGCTTTAGTTTTCTCATCAATGAAATTGGTATATGTGCTGCCAAAGCAAGCACTCATCAATGAAATTGGAATAATAACTCCTACCACATAGTATTATTGTGAGAATTAAAATTTAAATGAAAGGATGTACATTTCTGGCACATACAAAATGCCCAGCAAATGGTTCTGTAAGTATTACTGTTTGTATAGGATACTGTTTGTAAGGATTATTATATGGATCAGAAGAGATTATATATGCAAAGTATCAAGCATAGTACTTGAGTCATTCTTTATCCTTGATAAAACTCCATTTTCCTTTATCCTGAAAATATTGCTGTGACCTCCTAAATAGTTGTCCTATCTCCAGTCTCTCCCTCTCTGTTCCAATTCACATGACACACTGTTGCCAGATTACTGTTCCTTAAGTACAGATTTACTTATGTAATTTTTGTTCAATATAAATCATTCACCCAGAGTCTTCTGTTTAATTTGGGACATATCCTTCTGATATTTATTTTTTCTGTGCATTTTTTTAAAAAATATTTTATTTATTTATTTGACAGAGAGAGACACAGCAAGAGAGGGAATACAAGCAGGGGGAATGGGAGAAGGAGAAGCAGGCTTCCCGCAGAGTAGGGAGCCTGAGGGGCTCGATCCCAGTATGCTGGGATCATGACCTGAGCCGAAGACAGAGGCTTAACCCACTGAGCCACCCAGGTGCCCCTCTGTGCATTTTTTTTTTAAAGATTTTATTTATTCACTTGACAGAGATAACAAGTAGGCAGAGAGAGAGGAGGAAGTGGTCTCCTTGCTGAGCAGAGAGCCTGATGCGGTCTTGATCCCAGGACCCTGAGATTATGACCTGAGCCAAAGGCAGAGGCTTAACCCACTGAGCCACCCAGGCACCCCATTTCTGTGCATTTTTAAAACATTTTTAATTAGGGGCGCCTGGGTGGCTCAGTGGGTTAAAGCCTCTGCCTTCGGCTCAGGTCATGATCCCAGAGTCCTGGGATCGAGTCCCGCATCGGGCTCTCTGCTCAGCAGGGAGCCTGCTTCCTCCTCTCTCTCTCTCTCTCTCTCTCTCTGCCTGCCTCTCTGCCTGCTTGTGATCTCTGTCAAATAAATAAATAAATAAAATCTTTAAAAAAAAAAAACAAAACATTTTTAATTAGATGGTATATATAATTATATTTTGCCTTTTCATTTAACCTTATGCTATAAATATTTTTCCTTGCTATTAGAAATTCTTTGTAAACTATAATTTTTTAAAATATTGGCAGAGTGTTTTATTGCTTGGGCATGCGCTTTCTCTTATGTTTCTTCTGTTATTGAACTTTTATTTTATTTATTTATTTTTAAAGACTTTATTTGTCAGAGAAAAAGAGAGAAAACATGAGTGGGGGAAAGAGCAGAGGGAGAAGCAGGCTCTGTGCTGAGCAAAGATGCCTGATGTGGGACTGGATCCCAGGACCCTGACCTGAGCCAGAGGCAGAGGTTTAACTGGCTGAGCCACCCAGTCATCCCTGTTATGGAACTTTTAGATTGTTTCCAGTATTTTTGTTAGAAGAATTCTGTGAATATTTTTGTGCATAATTTTTGGCCTGAATTTGGGGTTATATTCTTAGGATTGAGTTCCCAGAAATAGAATTACTGGGTTACAGGGAATAAGCATTTATTGATTTATTATTAATTATAGAGTTAATTCATATTGATTGTAGGAACCTTGGAAAATGTTTTTGTAAGCAGTGTAAAAATACAAGTCACATGCATATTTGGTAATTCTAGAACCCAAAGATAACTATAATTACACTTTCTTTTAGTTTTTCTGTGTACATATGTAGCTTATCTATATTTTACATAATTGGGATCAAAGCAAATGGCTATATTTCCCAAAATATGATCCTCGGAATGCTTAGTAGTCCTATAAGATATGCTACAAAATAAGTAAAAACAAAATAAATAGCAAATAAGTAAGGTTCCTGTGGTCAAATAAATTTGGGAAAACTGTAATTCACACTCCCATTGTGAATAGTCACGTGAATAAGAACACATTAAGTCCTGTCGATAAAAACAAAATTGCTTTCCTATGTTTAACCCATAATTGGCCAAACTTATTTAATGATTTTTGGGGGTAACCTTTATTAATATCATATGGAAATAGTATTTTATATAACAAAAGCTTTGGGAAATGCTCGGAAACGATAGGACTACCTTTATTGTCTTGCTGTGTTAGCCAGATTGCTTTCTAAAGGGTTTTACTACCAGCAGTATATGAATGTGCTGATTTAACGACATCTTTGACCACACTGGTGTTCTTATCTTCAAAAATTCTACTACTCTGACAAACAGAAATTTTATTTTATTGTTTTATATTTTTTCTTTTATTATTAGTGAGGTTGAACATTTTTTATCTTTTTCATTTATAACACAATATGCAGTAGTAGTATAAAATGTACAACTTTTGGAACATAGCCTGGGTATGAATTCTGCAACTTACTGACCATAACTTTGGACAAGTTATTAAATTTCTCATCATTTGGTAGCTGCTACTCTCTTTTTGGAATTGATTGTGAAATTTACATATATACCATTTGCTCTTAGATACTACCCTTTAATATGAGCGCCAGCCACTTTTCAGTATAGTATAGTATCACGACATACTAGGTCTCTGCCTATAACTCCCAGTGAAACTGGGCTAGGTGGAATAGCATTGTGCCTCTTAAGGACTCTCTTTTTTTTTTTGAGATTTTATTTATTTATTTGTAAGAGAGGGAGAGAGAGCGAGAGCACGAGCACAGGCAGACAGAGTGGCAGGCAGAGGCAGAGGGAGAAGCAGGCTCCCTGCTGAGCAAGGAGCCCGATGTGGGACTCGATCCCAGGACGCTGGGATCATGACCTGACCCGAAGGCAGCCGCTTAACCGACTGAGCCACCCAGGCGTCCCTCTTAAGGACTCTTAATCTCAGCTGTAGATGATAATATCTATCCAATGTCTAGATTCAATAGAGTAATATATGTGAAGTTTCTGATGCAATGGAGCCACTTATTAATAAATGCTCTTTCCTAATGTTCTTAGCATACTGTGAGTTTTCCACTGCTATGATTTTGCTTGTTGTTACTCCTCTTAGGCCCTTCCTTTCTCTGCCCACAGAAATATCAGCCACGGATTTGTTATTGTTACTACTACTACTACCTAGTATTTAGGTTGGGTCCCCGAGATTCTCCTGATTTTCTGTCACCTTCCCTCATCAAACAGCGTGTGATTATTTAGTCTCTTGAAATCTGGTACCAGTATGTATCAGTGTCTCTTAAGATACCTAAGACGTTTATATTTTTGTTTTAGTCCTTGCCTAACTTGTCCACCCTCTTCCTTAGACTGTAAATTGCTTGATTTTTTAAAAAAAGATTTTGTTTATTTATTTGACAGAGGGAGAGCACAAGCAGGGGGGAGCAGCAGGCAGAGGGAGAAGGAGAAGCAGGCTCCCTGCTGAGCAAAGAGCCCTTATGTGGGGCTCAGTCCCAAACCCTGGGATCATGACCTGACCCAAAGGCAACCACTTAACCGACTGAACCACCCAGGCACCCAAATTGCTTTAAAGTAGGGACCTTTTTACTCCCTCTTGAAAATCCCTATAGCACTTACTAGGGTACTTTTCTCATAGGAAGCTTTCAATAAGTGTTTATCCTTTTAATTAATTTGTAGTCTGGTTTCTGACTACTTTACTTTTCTGAAGCTATATTCTTAAAGATCACTAGAAATTTCTAAACTGCCGATTTTTCTTTTTCTTCTCAGTTTTCCTTTTCCTTAATCTCTGTGCATTATTTAATACCCTTAATTAGCTGCCCTTAAAACTCTTTTGGTCTCCATGGCATAACACTGTCCTGGTTCTTCTCTCCTACAGTTGTTTTCTGTGACTGCTGATACCTTTTCTTTCTTGAGAAAGATCATCATGACCGTTTTTCCAAGGTCATTCTTCCATATTGTATCTTCTCTTTCTGTATTTTTCCCAGGTTTTAGAAAACACATCTTTGTGTTATAATTCTTGGCCCTAAGATCATCCCCAGGCTCAGATTTGTTACACAGATCTCCTTTATTGAAACAGGTCATAGGGATTGAACAGTCGCTTCAACCTAATCCCTTAGAGTTCTCCCAGGCCTTGTTTTCTGTCTTGTCTCTTCACTGTGTTCCTGCCACCCCCCAAAATAAGGCCCTTTTACAGTTTAAGGCAACAGATTAAGGATTATGAAACATCAGATGTGGGAGAATAGCTGAATTTACCATGTTCTTATGGTAGCAATCTCTAATCTGTGGTTCTGACATTCTCAAGGGGGCTACCTAACAATCCCGATATCCTGCCCTTAATTTTTAGTTCTAGGGGTAGGAATCTCCAAACCACTCCTTTCATTTTCACTTTACCTCTGAATGAAAGGACATGAAGGACAGAGAATGGAACTAAGAGGACATAAAATAGGTTCTCCTTTGTGATATCGGGCTATCTGCATCTCAGGGCTTCCAGTCAGGATGGCCATTCAAGAAGCTTCTGCCATGTCTTTTCTCATGTTCCATTGTTAACTCGTCTTAAGCCTTGAACTATAATCTTTGTGCAATTATCTTAAATATATGTTTCGAGTATTGTCCTTTCCTCCTTAATTTCACGTAAAACACTGTCTGTCTAGAATTGAATTAGTTATTTTCACAAAGTTGTCATCTTCTCTAGACTTTTTTTTGTGGTTTTGTTGTTGTTTGTTTTAATTTCAGTATAATTTACAATGTTGTATTAGTTTCAGGTATTGGATCAGTGATTTTTATCCTCTAAATTTTGCACATTCACAAGTGATACTGTAATTAGTTTGTGTTCTTTTGTATTACCTTTCTTCCTCACTAGAATGCATGGTACAAAAGGCAGGACCCCTGGGGCGCCTGGGTGGCTCAGTGGGTTAAAGCCTCTGCCTTCGGCTCGGGTCATGATCCCAGGGTCCTGGGATCTGCTCAGCAGGGAGCCTGCTTCCTCTCTCTCTGTCTGCCTCTCTGCCTACTTGTGATCTCTGTCAAATAAATAAATGAAATCTTTAAAACAAACAAACAAAAAAGAATCCATGAGTGACTGATATTTAAAAAAAAAAAAAAAGGCAGGACCCTTGCGTGCTTTGTTCATTGTTGTATCCCTAACTGCTGTTACAGTGCCTGGCATAACACCCAGTGCTCAATAAACATTTAAAATCCATGTGTGAATAAATATTATTACCATATACCCAATTTACCCACAGGTATGTTGTAAAAAATAAGAATACACGTGAAAAGCACCAGATTAAACCCATTATAGCAGTTTCAATTACCTCGTCTCTCTGATTCAAATCTTGGCAGTCTTTTGGCCCTATTGACTTCTTCATAATGAATTTCTCTTTCATTTTCCTTTCAATACTCATAGAGATGATCTAAATCAGTTTTTCTCTGTGGTGACTATTATTTTCATTTGTTCTACTTTTAGTTTCTATTATACATTTTGAGGTTAATCCTTAAGCACTGCTTTGAGCAAATCCTGTATACTCTGGTTTTGGCCTTCCGTGTTCTCCCACAGTCTGAAGCTTAAGTCCAAACTCAAGAGAGATTGGATACCTTCCATATTCTGATTGATTTACTTCTAGTCTCTTTTCCCATTACATGTGCTTTTTGCCCAAAGTATACTAGGTTCTTGTTCTCTAGTATGATGCTTACATTTACTTATTTTTCTAAAAGAGTTTTTTTTTTTTTTTTAAGATTTTATTTTTAAGTAATCTTTGTACCCAGTGTTGGGCTTGAACTTGCAACCCCAAGATCAAGAATCACATGGTGTACCAACTGAGCCAGGCAGGCACCCATCTTTATTTATTAATCTGAATTAATTACAGCCTTCTATAGACCAGTCCCTTTGCCTCAGAGATCAAAGACAAAGTCTCTGCTCTCAAGGAAGAATGCAATTATGTTAAACATTAGAGCATGATAAAAGCCAAAACAGGTGCTGTGCACCAAGGTGTTGCACAAAGGGCTATTTTTAACCTGGCTTGGGATGGGAAGGTCAGGGAAGACTTCACTGAGGAGTTTATACTCAAACTTGACCTTTAAAGATCAATAGGAATTAACTAAGATGAGAATCAAGGAAAGTCTATTCCAGGCCAAAGGAAGCAAAAGCAAAAATGCATAGACAATAGAGACACAGGTCTGGTAAGATTTGTGAATAAATATTCAGTGGTTGGAGCAGAGTGTGAGTGACTAAGTGCTGAGAGAGGAGACTAGCAAGGCCTTTTTTGTAGTCCCATCCTCCATATAAATACCCTGAAGGCAATAGGAATACAGAATTTTAAGCAGAGTCCTGACTAGTTTGATTTGTCCCTTTGCCTAGTCCCACATGCCTAAAATACTTCCCTTTCTCATCTTTTCTCATAACCACATTCCCCGTTCCCTGTCTAAATCCTCTCATCTTCCAAAGATTACAACAGGTCTGTGTCCTCCACAGAATCTTTTTTTTTTTTTAAAGATTTTATTTATTTAACAGAGAGAGAGAGAGAGAGAGAAATATCACAAGTAGGCAGAGAGGCAGGCAGGAAGAGAGTGGGGGAAAGTAGGCTCCCTGCTGAGCAGGGAGCCCAATGCTGGGCTTGATCCCAGGACCCTGGAATCATGACCTGAGCCGAAGGCAGAGGTTTAACCCACCGAGCCACCCAGGCGCCCCTCCACAGAATCTTTTTAAATCACCAGGGGTCAAGGGACGCCTGGGTGGCTCAGTTGGTTAAATCACCAGGGGTCAAAAGTAATTTCACTTTCTGTTGTGTACCCGTTCTCCAAACCATTTAGGTTTGAAACCTAAAATGAGATTTTTAAAAAAAGATTTTATTTGGGTGGCTCCTGGGTGGCTCAGTTGTTTAAGCATCTGCCTTAGGCTCAGGCCATGTTCTCAGGGTCCTGGGATGAAGATGCCCCCCTCCCCCCAACCCTGGTCAGGCACCCTGCTCAGCAGGGAGTCCATTTCTCCCTCTCCCCCTCCCCAATCCCCTGCTCTTGCGTGCTCTTTCTCTCTCTCTCAAATCTTAAAAAAAACAAACCTCAAGTGAATATAAAGTTTAGAAAAAAAGATTTTAAGTTATTTTCACACCCAGCATGGGGCTTGAACTCACAATCCCAAGATCAAAAGTTGTACGCTTTGCGGGACGCCTGGGTGGCTCAGTTGGTTGAGCGGCTGCCTTCGGCTCAGGTCATGATCCCGGCGTCCTGGGATCGAGTCCCACGTCAGGCTCCTTGCTCGGCAGGGAGCCTGCTTCTCCCTCTGCCTCTGCCTGCCACTCTGTCTGCCTGTGTTCACTAGCTCTCTGTCCTTCTCTCTCTGACCAAAAAAAAAAAAAAAAGTTGTACGCTTTGGATCTGATCATGACCTGAGCCAAAGGCAGAGGCTTAATGACTGAGCCACCCAGACACCCCAAAATGAGAGATTTTTAAAACCTATAATATGGGCACCTGAATGGCTCAGTTGGTTAAGCGACTACCTTCAGCTCGGGTCATGATTCCGGAGTCCCGGGATCCAGTCCCACATTGGGCTTCCCTGCTCATCCATGAGTCTGCTTCTCCCTCTGACCCTCTCCCCTGTCATGCTCTCTCTCTCTCTTTCTCTCTCTCTCAAGTAAATAAATAAATAAATCTTAAAAAAAAAAAAAAAAAAACACCCTACAATATAACAGTATTAATGGGCATTCTTAGAAAGATTATGGGATGCCTGGGTGGCTCAGTGGGTTAACTGTCCACCTTCAGATAAGGTCATGATCCCAGCATCCTGGGATGAGTACCACATCGGGCTCCTTGCTCACCCGGGAGCCTGCTTCTTCCTCTGCCTGGCTCTCTCTCTCTCTGACAAATAAATAAAGTCTTTAAAAATAAAAGATTATTTATAATTTAATCACCCGACAACTTTTCATATTGCACCTTCTTTTCTAAACTTAAAAATATACAAAACATATTTAATAATTGAAATCATGGTATATTTATATAGTTTCATTGTGTTTCATATTATGTCACATTATGTGATTTAAAATTTTACTATCATTCGTTAAAATTATGTCATGTCTCTTTAAAGTTTATTTTTAAGTAATCTGTACACCCAATATGGGACTTGAACTTGCCACCCCGAGATCAAGAATCACACACTTCTGACTGAGCCAACCAGGTGCCCCTATTATCATTTTTATTGGATGTATTCTACACTGTTCCTGTATATCTGGACTTGAAGTTTGTTTTTTTAATTTTTAGTTCTTTATAGATAATGCTATAATTTACCCATGATTACCTCTCCCTTTCTTCTTTTTCTGTTTTATTGTTTTTTACTGTTGGAAGTATTTCCTTATGCTGTATTCTCAAGGTTGGAATTACTAAAGGTGTTGAATTATTTTTTACTTTAGCCGTTTACCCCTCCCCCATCAGTGACCTCCCAGGTGTTGTGGGTTCTTTGCTAATAGATCTGCCTGTCGGTCTCTTCCTTTCCCTTCTCACTGTTTCAGCTAGTTCTGTCTTTCATGCCAGGGTTATTGCACCCTTTCCCCCCCTAATTGGTTTCCTGAGTCTCCAGGGTTTTCCCTTGCCAATTCACCTTTTCATCCTGCCGGATTAATTGCCCTAAAACACTGCTTTGGATAAAAGAGTCTTTCATTGGACAAATGTTTATTGAATGCATGCCATGTACCAGATATTAAACTCCTTAGCTGGCGTTTGAAGGTCTGAGCGTCCCCCACTCATTAGCTTTACACCAGCCCTCTGACTCAGCCACCATGTCCTGAACATGTCATCTCCGTTCCCATGTGTGCATTTGTTTTAGGATGAGCTTCTATTTTGAATCCATTCTGCCTCCTTGTTTACTTACGTGAGTTTGACTCTTTCTTTAAAACCCAGCTCCAGGGCGCCTGGGTGGCTCAGTGGGTTAAGCCTCTGCCTTCAGCTCAGGTCGTGATCTCGGGGTCCTGGGATCGAGGCCCACATCGGGCTCTCTGAACAGCAGGGAGCCTGCTTCTCCCTCTCTCTGCCTACTTGTGATCTCTCTTTCTGTGTCAAAATAAATAAATAAAATCTTTAAAGAAAAAAAAAATATATATATAAAGTCCAGCTCCAGTCAGTCCTCCCTCCATGAAGCCTCAGCTTTTTCATTCTTCAGTTTATACTCTTATCTTTAAACTGTTGCATTTAAGCAAAAAATATCCTCAATGCCGTTCTTTTATTCACCAGATAAACTTTAAATTCCTTGATGTTGTGTTGAAGGCTTTCCAAGATCTGGCCCCATTTTTTTCTTATTCCCTAACATGAACTGTCTGATTTACCCGGACTCCTCTTTCTGTTCTCTAAATACTCCACGTCCCTTTCCACATCCATGACTTTCTTTGCTTGCTTTTTCTTTGTCCTGTCTCTTCTACCTGTCAGATCTTACCCATTTTCTTTAACAATTGTTTTTTAGTTTTAATTTATTAATGATACTTGCATTTTGATCAAAAAGCCAATTCATGGAACAATATATAATCCATATGTAAAGACCTAGACTTGACTTTTTAAAAAAGATTTTATTATTTGATAGAGGGAGAGCACAAGCAGGGGAGCAGCAAGCAAAGGGAGGGGGAGAAACAGGCTTCCCACTGAGCAGAAAGCCTGACATGGGGCTCGGGCTCAATCCTAGGACCCTAGGATCATAACCTGAGCCAGAGGCAGACGCTTACCCTACTGAGCCGCCCAAGCGTCTCTAGGCTTGACTTTTTACTTTTCTTTTACAAATCTTTCTTTTTACAAAAGTAATACTTAAAAAGAAAAAAAAAAAAAAGTAATGCATGGGGCGCCAGGCTGGTTTAATTGATGGAGCATGTGATTTCCTCTCAGGGTTGTGAGTTCAAGCCCCATGTAGGATGTGGAGCCTACTTAAAAAAACAAACAAACAAACAAAAAACCCCAACACAACACATAATATAAGATATATATGTATATATAAGATTTCTAAAAACATACTAATGGTATAAATAAAGATATCTATGAGGACAGAAAGTATATATATATTAATGGTTAATGGTTTCTATTACCTCTTCTTCCAGGTTGCCCCTCTTAAGATAACCAGCATTAAAGGCTTGGTATCTTTGGTATGTGTCCTTCCACACCTTTCTCCTTGCCCCTGTGCGTAAACTGAATGGACTGTTAAGTGCTGCTCCGTGCCCCAACAAGATTGGGAGTGTACCTTACACCAGCAGTTCTCAACAGTGTTGTCCAGGATTCTTGGGGGTTCCCTAAGACAGTTTCAAGAGGTCTGCAAGCATAACTATTTTTATTATATACTAAGATGTTAGTTGTCCTTTTTTTTTTTTTTTTTTTTTTGCTGGGTTGACATTTGCTCTGAGGGTGCAAAAGCAAAGGTGGATAAAACTGCTGGTCCCTTGGCACTAATCAAGGTGGGTATACCAACTCCCACTCACTGTGCTCTTCACTGCCACATGCTTGCAGTAAATAATGCCAGTTTCACTTAAGAAAAGCCTTGATTATACACTAAGATTTACTAATTTTGTTAAACCCTGGCCCTTGAATACACATATTTTTACTTTTTTCCAGCTTTATTGAAATATATTTGACATAGAACATTGTGTAGGTTTAAGGTATGCAATGTGATGATATGATACATGTACGTATTGTGAAAAGTTTACCACAATAAGGTTAGTTAACACATCCTTCACAAAATTAACATTTTGTTGTTGTTAAGGTCTACTCTCATAGCAACTATGAAGTATACTGTACGGTTCTCTGTTAAGGATGGTTACCATGCTTAGATTCCCCAGAACTTACTCGTTTTATAACTGAAAGTTCCTCATCTTTTTAACGTTCTCTGTGGACTAAATGGGAAGGGAGGATGAAACACTTGGCTGCATATTGAAGTAAGGTGGGGTCTTAAGGAAAAGCACTGGCGCAGTTGTCCATAAGTTGCAAGCTAAACAGGCTTCCTTTCCGTGGAACACCATTTTTACATAAAAGAACCGCTGACAAACTCATAATTGAGAACTGGGTATCTGCTAGGCATTTTCCTGAAAGGAAGTGAGCTTGTCATTTCAAGGAAAACAACTGACACTGTTTGTTGCAAGTGGTAAAAATAAGTAAAAATAAGAATTCTGGAAAACTTGTATTTGCCACTGTGAGCTTGACAGTTTAAGATTTATTTATTTATTTTAAAGAGAGAGAGACCATGACCAGGAGGGGCAGAGGAAGAGACAACCTCAAGCAGACTCCAAGCTGAGCTTTGAGCCTGACGTAGGGTCTCAATCTCTTGACCCCCAAACTGCCACCTGAGCCAAAATCAAGGGTTGGATGCTTAACTGACTATGCCACCCAGGCACCCTATTAGTTTTGTTTTGTTTTAAGATATATTTATTTATTTGGAGGGGAGCAGAGGGAGAGAATCTCAAGCAGACTCCCTGCTGAGCATGGAGCCTGACACATGGCTCCATCCCATGGCCCTGAGAGCATGACTTGAACCAAAACCAAGAGTTGGACACTTGATCAACTGAGCCACCCAGGCACTGCTGGTTTTTTTTTTTTTTTAAATATTGCATAGTAAAGTGGATAATATTACAAAATAAGAGTGGAAGGGATTCTGAAAGAAAAAACTTTGAGGATAATTACTCTCTACACATTGCCCTGCAACTTGCTTTTTCACTTAGTATATCATAAGCACCATTCAAGCCAGAGTGAGCGCATTTATATCTGACACTCTTTCTCATAACAGCATGGTGTTCCATTGTGTGGATGGTCTGCATGTATTCAGGCACTCATTTGTTGATGGTCAGACAAGTTGCTTTTGGTTTTTCCTATTTTAAGTTACACAGCAACAAAGATTCTTTACATATGTCCTTATGTACTGGTGCTTTTATATGTGAAGTATGGATCCTTAAAAGTTGACCTGTTTTTCATGACCCATTTTAATTAAACTTACCCTCTCTACATCTCCAGTCATTTCTGCTTCCTATAGTTCTTGTTTTTGCCCCCTTTTGGCCTTTTACTCAGTTATTGGATGCCCCCATGCTATTGTCTTGTGTTTTTTTTTCTTTTTTAAACTCTTCTCTGCCTGTCCTATGTTGCCAGCCAAATTAAAAATAGAATATAGTGTAAAAATAGAAACTCCTGGGGCACCTGGGTGGCTCAGTTGGTTAAGTGTTCAACTGTTGGTTTTGGCTCAGGTCATGATCTCAGGGTAGTGAGACTGAACCCTGCATCGGGCTCTGCGCCCAGCACGGAGTCTGCTTAAAGATTCTCTCTGTCCTTCCCCTGACATGCATGTTCTCTTCACTCTCTCAAGTGAATGAATAAAATCCTTAAAAAAAAAAAAAAAAAAAAAAAAAGAAACTCCTGGGTACAGGGATGGTGTATGATACAGTGTTTGGTTACTCAATGAATAATGATGAGATGGGGAATTGAAGGTTGATGAGAGAAAAGGACACCTTCGTGGTTGCATTTAGTGGCTGGAAGGGGGCTGAGGAAAGCTGTGTGCATTCATGGATTCTTTCAGATTGGGAAATATTTGAAAATTAGGAAAAATAACTGTCTAACTTAATTTTCTCATTGCAGGCAAATACATCGCCTCAACACAACGACCTGACGGGACCTGGCGCAAGCAACGGAGGGTGAAAGAAGGCTATGTGCCCCAGGAGGAGGTCCCAGTGTGCGTGGTTAGGCGTGAGGAGGGGGTACTTAATGGGGTCCCTACAGAAAAGAAGAATCTCCTGATCCCAAGACCCTAGGAAATGGAAGGAGAGAGCAACTATCTGAGAAAGAATAAGAGAGGGGTCTGGGATTCAAGGATGAGTGAGGAGGGTTAAAGTGCCTATTCCCGTTCCTATGGTTTCTGTTCTTTGGAGCCTCCAAACAGCATTCAGGTATAGAGAACTTTGAGACCTGGAGACCTTCCCTCAGCCTGCAGAATAGGGGGAAATTGGAAAGGGACCACAGGAGAAGAAGGAAGCAAGAAAGTGAAATGGATGAAGTGATTAGAAGGTTAAGAAAAGGGCTCTAGAAGTCAGTGTTTCTTTGAAACTGTTGACCTCTCTCTTCCCTGCAGGTATGAGAACAAGTATGTGAAGTTTTTCAAGAGTAAACCAGAACTGCCCCCAGGTCTGAGCCCCGAGGCCACTGCTCCTGCCACCCCATCCAGGCCCGAAGGAGGGGAACCAGGCCTCTCCAAGACAGCCAAACGCAACCTGAAGCGGAAGGAGAAGCGGCGGCAGCAGCAGGAGAAGGGGGAGGCAGAGGCCTTGAGCCGGACTCTTGATAAGGTGTCTTTGGGAGAGACTGCCCAAGTCCTCAGTGCTCCACAGGGCTCCCGGGCAGCCCCTACAGCTGCCTCTGACCAGCCTGACTCAGCTGTCACCACTGAGAAGGCCAAGAAGATAAAGAACCTAAAGAAGAAGCTTCGGCAGGTGGAAGAGCTGCAGCAGCGGATCCAGGCTGGGGAGATCAGCCAGCCCAGCAAAGAGCAGCTGGAGAAGCTAGCGAGGAGGAGAGTGCTAGAGGAGGAGCTCGAGGACTTGGA
The DNA here is from genome assembly GCA_004024625.1 of Mellivora capensis. Taxonomy (NCBI): domain Eukaryota; kingdom Metazoa; phylum Chordata; class Mammalia; order Carnivora; family Mustelidae; genus Mellivora; species Mellivora capensis. The sequence continues at coordinate 35,995 of PISX010016008.1, forward strand.
GCTGGGCCTGTGAGGCCTTTGGGGAGTAGGGAATGGACTGAAGAACAAACCATGGGGCTCTCTGGGGTCCTGGAGAATGTGGGCAGCAGCAGTCAGGAGGGGGGAGCCCCCCCATACTGACTCAGTTCCACCTGCCATGGTCCAACTCTGTCCTCCAGAGCCTAGCCTCGCCGTCATTCCTTCCCTCTTCCCAACTCCCATTTTTTGGACTTTTCTCCCTCCCATTCCCAGTGTTGAAAATCTCAGTGACTACCCCAGGTACCTTTGCTGCTGATTTGGGTGTGTTGTTTAAAAGAGAATTGGGTGGGTGGAACTCTTGGAGAACTGAGGTCGAGGGTAGGGGGAGTACACCCAAGTCTTGGAGTCTTGGTTCCTGTTCACAGTGTTTATGGGTTATTTCTCCCTCCATTCCTCACCTCTTTTTTTTCTTTCTTTTTTTTTTTTAAGAACAGAATAAACTCAAGTAGACAACATATCTGGCGTTGTCCCTCTCTTTTCAGCATCTAGGCTTCTAGTAGGTTTTTTTTATCTCCTTCAGTTTGGTACTGGAAGACAAGTGTTGGGAATAATATTCCTTTTAATTTTTAAATTTTTGTTAAAAGCTTATTTATTTGCGAGAGAGACACATAGAGAGCGCAAGCATGAGCAGGGAGAGGAGCCCAGGGAGAGGGAGAAGCAGAAACAGACTCCCCGCTGAGCAGGGAGCCCGACATGGGGCTCAATCCTGGGACTCCAGGATCATGATCTGATTCAAAGGCAGACGCTCAACCAACTGAGCCACCCAGGCACCCCTATTTCTTTAAATTTTTAAAAATTATGAGTGTATGACTAAATTAGCAACACTGATTTCTGTATTATTTGCTCAGACTTGAGTGAATAGTAATTAGGTCATAATAAAATGAAACTTAGAACAAATTTAATACCACATGTTAATTTCCATGTGTCATTATTCTCCTGCTGCATAGCAATGGGACCTTTGTACCTCCCTTATTGTTTCTTTCTGAAGCTCTTTTGAGATTTTACCTTCGCAGATGCCACCTCAAGATGGTATTGTGGGACAAACTAACACAAGAAGCATTTACAGCCAAAAAGAGCTATCACTTAGTTTTTGCATATGTGATTCACCCCTCCCCCCAATTTTACCACAATCTTTCTTTCTATCCAGCTGCTAGTGTATAGAGACCAACGGAGGGGAAGTCCACTGTAATGAACCGTCCCCATTGTTCCAAATTCTTAGCCTGACTCATACGGTCCCACACAATCTGGCCTCATTTTTTGCCATTCCTCAACTCTGGCCAAACTGTGCTCCAACTATCCTGACTACTTCCTATTCATTGAATGAGCCCTATTCTCTCTGAACCTCAGTCATTTGCCCTTAGGGTCCCTCTGCCTATAATACTCTTCCTGACCCCTTCTGCCTAGTCAAATCTTAGCCTTTGGATTTCAATGTCATCCTCTCTAGGAAGACTTCCATTACACTCAAATATTAATTTAGGTGCCTCTCTAAACTTGCTTCCTTACTTAGGTTTGTAATGGTATTTATTACATTACGTTATCCTTGCTCACTTGTTAGCCCTCTTCCTCTTCATCAGCTCATTGCACTCCTTGAGCCCTGGGACTGTTTGTCATCATTGCATCCCAGTCCCCCAAACAGTAAATTCTCAAATAATTGCTTGAATGAATAAGGCCACAAGCCATATGTAGAAACAGAAGACGAGAGCGAATTTGTGCCTTGAACAGCTGAGCTCAGTTAATGAGGACTTGCCTGGGCACCTCAGTGTGAGACTAAAAGCCTGAGTTCCCTTATGTTGGACTCCTGCACAACTGTAAAGATTTTATAAATACAACTTAATTGGCTTATATATAGATGTTTGATGTTTTATAAGTTCAGCTGCTTTAGGGGAGTCTCTACCTTAAAAACTGTTATTAAGGAGAGATTGTTTGGCAAAAGGATTTGCCACAGTAAAGCTTTAAATTTCCTGAATCTTAAGTAGTTTGATTAAAGTTCATTTTGATATTTGTTGGGCCCTGTTAGTCATTATGCCAGTCCAGAGGGATGCAATTATGAATACATTGTAGAGCCTTCATTTAAGTAAACTATTAAGTTGTATAATTCACTAGTTAAGTACGAGGCAGATTTAATTAAGTGCTAGGCAGCACTGGTTTTGAGGGAGAACTAAGAAACCATTTCTTCTGGTTGGGGGAATGGAAAGACTTAATGGTGGTGTTGGATTTTGAAGATTATGACTCACATCTCAAGAAAGGCAGATAGGGGAGCAAGTATGGCAGCACGAAAGGGATATGGTGAATTTGCTTTCAATTCTATAGGGACACCTTTCCTTACCAAAAAAATTGTGTTGATATAGGATAAAAATTGGCAAACAAACTAGTGTCTTTCAAAATGTGGGTCATGAAACTGATTTAGAAACTGGTGACTAGTAGTATGTTTTGTTTCTCAAGTTTTGTTGTTGTTGTTTTAACATTTATATACTTATTTTAGGGGTGCCTAGGTGGCTCAGTTGGTTAAGTGTCCAACTCTTAGTTTCAGCTCAGGTCATGATCTCAAGGTTGTGAGATGGAGCCCTGTATTGGGCTCCACGTTCAGCATGGTGTCGGCTTGAGAGTCTCTCCCTCTGCCCCTCCCCTTGCTTGCATGCTCTTTCTCTTTCTCAAAATAAATAAAGTCTTTTAAATTTTTTTAAAAATTTATTTATTTGGGGACGCCTGGGTGGCTCAGTTGGTTAAGCAGCTGCCTTCGGCTCAGGTCATGATCCCAGTGTCCTGGGATCGAGTCCCACATCGGGCTCCTTGCTCGGCGGGGAGCCTGCTTCTCTCCCTCTGCCTCCGCTCATGCTCTCTCTCTCTCTCTGACAAATAAATAAATAAAATATTTTAAAAAATTTATTTATTTGTCAGAGAGAGAGAGAGAGAGCGCGAGCACAGGCAGATAGAGTGGCAGGCAGAGGCAGAGGGAGAAGCAGGCTCCCCGCTGAGCAAGGAGCCCGATGTGGGACTCGATCCCAGGACGCTGGGATCATGACCTGAGCCGAAGGCAGAGGCTTAACCAACTGAGCCACCCAGGCGTCCCTAAATAAAGTCTTTTTAAAAAGAAGTTTATTAATTTTAGAGAGAGAGTCTCAAGTGGACTCTGAGCTGAGTGCAGAAAGAGAGGCAGGGCTCAATCTTATGACCCTGTGATCACAGCCTGAGCCAAAACCAAGAGTTGGACACAACTGACTGAATCACTGAGGTGCCCCAAGATCTTGTTTTTAAGTAATCTCTACGCCCAAGTGAGGCTGGGACTTACAACCCTGAGATCAAGGGTCACATGTTCTACAGACTGAGGCAGCCAGGTATCCCACTTGTGGTATTTCTAAATGGAGTAGAATAGAAAATAGCAGAGACTGATGCATAAAAGAGTAAACAGTTCTCAGGATAATTTTGTTTCAGTATGTATGTGTATCACTATATATATCAGTGTTGAGTGAAAATATAAAATGTATTTCTTATCTTGATTTGCAGGAAAATGAATTTGAAAGCCACTAATGAAAATCAATAGTAAGGGGCTAGGGCATCACACACTCTCTCTAGTCACTCTATTTGGAATGGTTGGGGTAGAAGGATACTAGTTTAATTATTTCCCTCAATGGGCTCTTGTAGCTCATGGCAAAATAAATTAGCTCCTCTATTTCTTTTTACTATTGAGGCTATCTTACTATTTATTTGGAAACATTTTTCCCCTTGCAAATGATTCCTCCTAATGTGTAAATAGCAAAGATTCTAGGGATCTGGAAGTGAGTTATTTTAAAACCTGCCATTTACCCTCATGGGCTCAGAGCCCATGTGTTAGTTTCTTATTGTCCACTAGATGGTGCTGTGAGGGGCCGGTATCCGCGAGTTATGCTGTCTCTAGACTCCAGCTTGTTTTGAAACTAGCAGATAGGTTTACTTAGGCAGAAAATCTTTTCTCTTCAGGTTCCCAGGCATTCCAGCACAGGGTGTCTAGATCTCCCTCCCTTCCCCAACTATAACCTTGTCCTACAAATTGAGGAGGGTAGAGAATCTGGGATCAAGAAGGTACAATTTTTTGTCAGAATTGCCATCTCTCCAAAGAGATCAGAAATACTTTACATTCCCTGTGGAAATCAATGAAGATGCTCAACTGCAGTGGACGGACTGGAGGTTATACCCCCAAGACAGTAACTGGCTTAGTGGGGGTATTGGAATTGGCTGAGAGGAGGGGAGGGAGAAGATGTTAAAAGATCTCTTCCTTGGGGGTACCTGGGTGGCTCAGTTGGTTAAACAGAGCTAAGCTTCTGCCTTTGTCTCAGGTCATAATCCTGGAGTCCTGGGATGGAGTCCCGTGTGGGGATCCCTGCTCAGCGGAGAGCCTGCTTGTCCCTCTCCTCCCTGATTGTGCTCTCTCTCACTATCTCTGTCTCACTTCTCTCTCAAATAAATAAAATCTTTTTAAAAATATATTTTTATTTATTTATTTTAAAAAAGATTTTTTAAATTTATTTGTCAGAGAGAAAAAGTGAGCACAAGGAGGAAGAGCAGCAGCAGGCAGAGGGAGAAGAAGACTCCCCACTGAGCAAGGAGCCCGATGTGGGACTTGATCCCTGGACGTTGGGTTCATGACCTGAGACAAAGGCAGATGCTTAACCAACTGAGCCACCCAGGAGTCCCCCTGAAATAAATATATTTTAAGAAAAGGATCTCAGGGCGCCTGGGTGGCTCAGTGGGTTAAGTCTGCCTTCAGCTAAAGTCATGCCCCATGTCAGGCTCTCTGCTCAGCAGGGAGCCTGCTTCTCCCTCTCCCTCTGCCTGCCACTCCCCCTGTTTGTGCTCTCTCTCTCTCTCTCTGTCAAATAAATAAATAAAATCTTAAAAAAAAAACACCAAAAAATTTTGAAAAAGGATCTCTTCCTTGGAAAAGCAACAAGTTATCGAATTTGATTATATTCAGCAAACATTTTTCAAGAGCTTTCTACAGGCTAGGAGAACACAAAGTTGAATAAATTTTGGTACCTACTTTCTAGAAGCTCTAGAAAAAGAGACAACACTCAACAATAATACAGTGTGATAAATAGGGGCATACACAGAGCACTGTGGAAGCAGATAAGGGACTCCCTACATCAGTTGTGGTAGTGGAGGGAGATGGTGATCAGGGAGGTTTCCCAGAGAAGATGACTACTAGGCTTCCATCCAACAAAGATGAATAGGAGCCCTCCAAATCTACAAGGTTCTGCTGTACTCAGGTCTCCCCTGGTGACTTCATTTACTCTTGTGATTTCAACAACTACCTCTGTGCTAACAACTTTCAATGTTTCCCAAGCCCAGTCATCTCCAAAACCTGCCCATCCAGTGTCTCCTATTTGTATGTCATTTTTCAAATTCAACTTGTTTAAAACCAAGCACTGGAAGAGACCCACGGCTTTGATTTTTATAGTAATCATATAATTTTTATCCTTATTCATTATATGGGTACATATCACTTCCTGTATGAATTACTTCAAAAGAACACCAACTGGTCTCCAGCTTGGATCTCTCTCCACCACACATTTCCCCAGTCTGTCCTACATACTTAGATCTTCAACAAGATTTATCTTCCTTAAGTCCAATGTTTATGTTATCATTTCATTGAACAACAACCTTTAGAGGTCCTGTTTGCTCTACCCAATGGAGACCAAGCTCCTTCATCCAACAGTCAAGGTAGTTGTTGTGGTTTGAATATTTGTGTTCCCCACACCTCTCCATTCATGTTGAAATTCTAACCCCCCAAAAGTGGTAGATTTAATAAGTAGGGACTTTGAGTAGTGAATAGGACTTGAGAGTGGAGCCCTCCTGAATGGGATTTGTGCTTTTATAAAAGAGACCCCACAGAGCTCCGTAGATCCCTCCACCATGTGAGGTTACAAGAAGCCTGTGACCTGCAGGAGGGCTCTCACCTGACCATGCTGGCACCCTGACCTTGGGCTTTCAGTCTCCAGAACTGTGAACAATGAATTTCTCTTGCTTATAAATTACCCAGTCTGTAGTGTTTTGTTATAGCAGCCTGAATGGTTTAAGACAGCACTCTCTGTTCTGGTCCTGAATGACTCTATATTCTATGATTCCTTTAAATGTCTTTTACAGCCAAACTCATCCACTCAATGTTTATTTCCTGAATATAGCTTATGCTTAAAAAAAAAAAAAGATTTTATTTATTTATTTGACAGAGAGAGACTCAGCGAGAGCAGGAACACAAGCAGGTGGAGTGGGAGAGGGAGAAGCAGGCTTCCCTCTGAGCAGAGAGCCCTATGCTGGGCTCAATCCCAGGACCCTGGGATCACAACCAGAGCCAAAGGCAAACACTTAATGACTGAGCCACCCAGGCGCCCTAGCTTATGCCTTTCTACCTCAGTGTCTAAGTTTGCTATTATGATGCTTTCTATGTTCGGATAACATTAAAGGCAGAAAACATACATGACAATTTATATTTTAATATATAAAGAGCTCTTACAAATCAACAAGGAAAGACAACCACTCCAATAGAAAAAATGGCAAAGTACATAAACAGACAATTCCAGTTGATATGGTTGGATTTAAATCTACCACCATGCTGTTTGTTTTTCATTTGCCCTATATTTTAAAAAAAGATTTTATTTATTTATTTGACACAGAGAGAGAGAGAGATCACAAGTAGGCAGAGAGGCAGGCAGAGAGAGAGGGGGAAGCAGGCTCCTTGCTGAGCAGAGAGCCAGATGCGGGGCTCGATCCCAGGAACCTGAGATCAGGACCTGAGATCATGACCTGAGCCGAAGGCAGAGGCTTTAACCTACTGAGGCACCCAGGTGCTCCTGTCCTATCTAATTTTGTTCCTGTTTTCTTGCTAATCTTGGACTGAGTATTTTTATCTTCCCTTACTAACTATATATATATATACATATATATATATTTAGTAGCTGCACTAAGGCTTACTATACACATCCTTACCTTACCACAGACTGCCTTCAAATAATATTATATGATTTCATGTGTAATGTAAGAAATGTACAGTAGTATACTTCCATTTTCCCTTTGCACATCCTTCTTGCTATTGTTGTCATACATTTAATTTCTACAATATATCCCACTGTATATTGTTACTATTTTTGTCTTAAAGAATCTATTGTTGGGGCGCCTGGGTGGCTCAGTGGGTTAAAGCCTCTGCCTTCGTCTCAGGTCATGATCCCAGTGTCCTGGGATCGAGCCCCACAGCGGCTCTCTGCTCAGCAGGGGGCCTGCTTCCCTTCCTCTCTCTCTGCCTGCCTCTCTGCCTACCTGTGATCCCTGTCTGTCAAATAAATAAATAAAATCTTTAAAAAAAAATAATCTATTGTTTTTATTTATTTATTTATTTTAAGTAATCTCTACACCCAATGCAGGGCTCAAACTCACAACCCCAAGATCAAGAGTTGGATGCTTTATTGACTGAGCCAGCCCAGTGCCCCAAAGAGTCAATTATCTTTTATTTATTATTATTATTATTATTTATTATTATTATTTTTAAAGATTTTATTTGTTTGACAGAGAGAGACACAATGAAAAAGGGAACAAGAGGGGGGGAGTGGGAGAGGGAGAAGCAGGCTTCCCACGGAGCAGGGAGCCCGAAGCAGGGCTTGATCCCAGGACCCTGGGATTATGACCTGAGTGGAAGGCAAATGCTTAATGACTGAGCCACCCAGGCACTCCTCAATTATCTTTTAGACAACTTTTTAAAAGTGTCTTTTATATTTATTTACCTGCATATTTACTATTTACATTCCCTTAATTTGTTTGTGTTGATCTCAGTTTCCATTTGGTATTATCTTTCTTCCATCTGAAGAAACTCCTTTGACATTTCTGGTAATGTAAGCGATAAATTTTTTCAGCCTTTGTTTGTCTTAAAATTTGTTTTTTGTTTTCATTTTTACATCCACTGAAAATACTATATAAGTCAATACTTTTTTCATTTAGCATTTTAAAGGTGTCAACCCATTGCCTTCTGTCTTGAATGTCTTTGTTTTGTTTTATTTTTAAAGATTTTATTTATTATTTGACAGAGAGAGACACAGCAACAGAGGGAACACAAGCAGGGGGAATGGGAGAGGGAAAAGCATGTTCCCCGCTGAGCAGGGTGCCAGATGCAGGGCTCAATCCCAGGATCCTGGGATTATGACCTGAGCCAAAGGCAGACACTTAATGACTGAGCCACCCAAGCACCCCATGTCTTGAATGTTTCTGATGAGAAGTTAATGCTTATACTTCTCTTTGCTTCAGTATTTTATTTTTATTTTTTGAAAATATTTTATTTATTTATTTGACAAAGATCACAAATAGGCAGAGGGCTGGGGGGAGAAGGCTCCCCGATGAGCAGAGAGCCTGATGCGAGGCTTGATACTAGAACCCTGAAGATCATGACCTGAGCTGAAGGCAGAGGCTTAACCTACTGAGCAACCCAGGCGCCCCATTTTGCTTTAGTATTTTTATCTTTTTCACTGTCTTCTATTCAGATTTCCTTTTTTTCATTGGTGTTCAGCAATCTGTTTATGCTGTGTCTAGGTATAATTTTCTTTGTGTTTATCATGCATGAGGTTCATCAGATTATTTGGATCTGGATGTTGATATTTCTTCACTAAATCTTGTGAACTTTTTGCCATAATTTCTGCAAATATTCTTTTCTGCTCTCCTTGTTTCCAGTGCTCCAAATTACATATATGGTAGAATGCTTGATATCATCCAACAGATCACTGAGGCTCTCCTTATTTCCCCTCCAGCTTTCTTTTCTCTTTGTGCTTCAGTTAACATAGTTCTTATTTCTATGTCTTCAAGTTCACCGATCTTTTCAACTTCATCATCATTGGATTCATGGTTTTCTTTAAATATTTGAACTTATTGCAGATGTTTTGAAAACTTTACCTATTAATTGCATAATTTCTATCATTTCTGGGTCTGTTTTTACTGTCTAATTTTTCTCCTGACTATAGATCACATTTAAAACATTTTTTTGCTTATTTATCTATTTATTTATTTGATGGTTGGATGGAACTTGTTTATTAGACACTGGACATTCTAAATGTTACATTGTGGAATTTCCGGATTTTATTGTCTTTCTTGAAGTATATTGGGCTTCATTCTGACAGGCAGTTAATTTACTTGCTTATCAACTTGATACTTTTGAGGCAAGTTTCTAAATTTTGTTAGGGCAGGTCTAGAGTAGCTTTACTCTTGAGTTAGTAGGAGTCCACTCCTAAGGCATAGCTTTTTTAGGTAGCTAATGAATGCTCTGAATATTTGGCATGGTCTCTCTAGTCTGACTGGTTAGAACTCTAATTTCTTCCATCCCTGTGTAAGCTCCAGTAATTATTCACTTTATAATTTCCCTACAGTTGTTCTTTACCTGGTAGTTGGTTTTTGGCCAGTTTCAAGGAGTCTCCCCTCTCATGCCATGCATGTGCAGCCTACTCTTCAGCCAAAGACTCACAGGACCTCTATGTAAATTTGCGGAGCTCTTTCTTTGCATAGTTCCCTTCTCACTAGTACTCTCCCACAGAATCCGGCCTCCTCAGCCCCTCTAAATAAAAACTCTTTCTTCTTGCCTTAACAAAATCAGTGTACTCTGCTTGAATTTCCCATCCTTGTGAGATATGCATAGATAGATAGATAGATAGATAGATGATAGATATAATCTGATGAGAAATTATGGGCAGATAGTTGGGATAATTGGAAGGTACACATAATTTGGTTTTTCCTTTTCCCTTAGGGATCACAATCTTATGCTTCCTTTGCCCAATATCTTAAAACAGTAGTTTCATATATTTTGTGCAGTTTTCTAGGTGTGTGTGTGTGTGTGTGTGTGTGTGGTGGGAGGGCTAGTCTGAGCCAGTTACTTTGTCATAGTCAGAAATAAGAAAACAGTTCACTTGATGTAGAATTCTAGGTTGACATTTTTTCTTTTAGTACTTGAAAGATGTCATTCCATTGTCTTCTGACTTGTATTGTTATCTTTGTTTTCCTATGCGAAATATTTCTTTATCAGAAATGAAAAGTAAGGGGCACCTGGGTGGCTCAATGGGTTAAAGCCTCTGCTTTCAGCTCAGGTCATGATCCCAGGGTCCTAGGATCGAGCCCCACATCTGGCTCTCTGCTCTTCAGGGAGCCTGCTTCCCCCTACCCCCTGCCTGCCTCTCTGCCTACTTGTGACTCTGTCAAATAAATAAATAAAAATCTAAAAAATATATATATATATATAAAGAATTTATGACTCAGGGTGTAGACTTCTCATATCAAAATGGGACTGGTAGAGAAAGTATTTATGGTGAAAAATTTGAGGATGAATTTTTTTTAAAGATTTTATTTATTTATTTATTTATTTATTTGTTTGAGAGAGATAGAGACAGAGACAGAGACTGAGAGCATGAGCAGAGAGAGAGAAGCATACTTCCTACTGAGTAGGGAGCCCAATGGTGGTCTCTATTCCAGGACCCTGAGATCATGACCTGAGCCAAAGGCAGATGAAAATCTACTGAGCCAGCCAGGCACCCTGAAAATTTCTCTCTCTCTCTTTTTTTAAGATTTTATTTATTTATTTGACAGACAGAGATCACAAGTAGGCAGAGAGGCAAGCAGAGAGAGAGGGGGAAGCAGGCTCCCCGCTGAGCAGAGAGCTGGATGTGAGGCCATATCCCAGGACCCTGAGACCATGACTCCAGCCGAAGGCAGAGGCTTAACCCACTGAGCTGCCCAGGAGCACCCCCCCTTTTTTTCTTTTTAAAAAAGATTTATTTATTTATTTTAGAAAGAGAGGGCACGAGCAAAAGTTGGGGGAGGGGCAGAGGGAGAGGGAGAGCAAAAAAGTCTCAAGCAGACTTCCCAATGAACGTGTAGCGGGAGGCAGGGCTCCATTTCCCGACCCTGAAATCATGACCTGAACTGAGATGCACTCAGAGGTTTAACTGACTCAGCCACCCAGATGCCCCTGAAGATGAAAATTTCTATTATAAGCATGATCAGGAAGGTTTATTGAGCATGGCAAATGAAGGCCGCAATGCAAATCGTTCTCAGTTCTTTATCACGATAGTTTCAACTCTTCATTTGGATGGGAGATAGGTGGTATTTGACCCAGTAATTAAAGGAATTGGTGTGGCAAGGATATGGACAATGCAGACATGAAAGGTGAAAAACCTGCCAATTTGTGCATTATTGCAGAATGCAGAGAATTGAAGGAAGGGATGATTGGGACATATTCCCAAAAGATGGTTCTGGTGACAGTCATCCAGATGACCCTGAGGTTACAAATATAGATTTAAAAGATGTAGATAAAATTTTATTAACAGCAGAAGACTTAAAAACAGCAGAAATACTTTTTTCAAATCCCAGAACTGGGAGATGGCCATTAAAAAATATACGAGGGGCACCTGGGTGGCTCAGTGGGTTAAAGCCTCTGCTTTCGGCTCAGGTCATGATCCCAGAGTCCTGGAATCGAGCCCCGCATCGGGCTCTCTGCTCCGTGGAGAGCCTGCTTCCTCCTCTCTCTCCCTGCCTGCCTCTCTTGCCTACTTGTAAACTCTGTCTGTCAAATAAATAAATAAAATCTTTTTTTTTTTTTTTTTTTTTTTTTTTTTTTTTTTTTTTTTTTTTTTTTTTTTT
>PISX010016009.1:0-47662 GCA_004024625.1 Mellivora capensis
AGCCATTCGCATCCACAATAAACGTTGATGTGAAAGTGTTACAGTTTTGTTTTAGTAAATTGCATGAGTAATTGTCCCCCCAGCACTTGCTAAGTTGATGCTTCCTTTTTTAATGGCTGTAATATATTTGTAAACATGTTTCTTAACTTACTTGAAAACATGTTGGTTCCATCTCATTTATTTGCAGACAACTTACTGTCTGTTGAATGTTTAGCTTTTTTTCTAATGACTCCTTTGAAATATTATTTTAATGAACCTATGAAACACATCATTGTATTCTTTATATTGTGGTTGGACTGCTAATGAGACTCATCCATTAAGTAAATGGCTTTGTAGGCAATGCAAATGTAATAAATAAAGTTAGTCTGTTCTTCTTTACTACTTTTCTGCTGATGGGCATACCTCATGCTGAGAAGGTAATGTTTCATGACCAAAACAGTTCAGTTGGTAGGCGGATTGGGAATCTTCCCATTAAAAAAAAAAAAAAAAAGAAAGAAATCATAAAAGCATACTTGCAACTCCAACTATTTTTTTTTTTTTATCAAATCATAAGACAGTGTATTTTCAGTGCAGGCATTATATTTCAAGAAGGTATGGCTTATAGAAGAAATTGAATATTATATGATTCATAGAAGAAAAAATGCTTCTCTGTAAATTAAAAAAAAAGCTAAAAATTTTTTCTAAGAAAACATTAGTATTGCATCAGTATCAGTGTCAGGATCGCATCAAAAAACTAGATTCGGGTCCTTTGCAATTTGCTCTTTTTATGAACTTGGTTTTCTGCCTTATCAAAAGGAGAAACAGGTGTCAAAAATATTATTGCAAGAATTGCTTTTCTGGAATTATCAATTTCACCGTGAACTCCCAAGTTTCTTCGTTGTTGCAGTAAAATGTTATAAGCATTTACTCCTCAATATTTAATTGGTGAGAGCCATTCTTCTTCGAAGTTGCCACTGCTTTTCACATTTGTAATGGAATAGTTTTGCAGGCTTATGGCTGTTTTGATTGGTGAAAACAAGATGGCATTGCCAATTGGTTATTTTTCTACTCTCTTATGGATAGCATAGCCTGGCTGAATTGGCAGAATTTCTAGATCTTTACAGCATCTAAGAACAAAAATATGAATTGGTGTGCATTTCCTGGGTTCCTCTCAAAGTGAGTCACTGTGGGTTTGGGGCACAGACATAAGCAAACGTTGGCAGAGAACAAGCATTTCTTCTCTAGCCAGGCCTTTGCCTTTGGTTGAAACCCATTGCCCTGGGGGTTGGTTTGGTAAGAAATGAAATATAAAAAGGAGAAGAGGTAAGATCAAGCTTTGCACAGCAACAGAACTTGAAAAACTGGTCTCAGCTTTAGGAATGATTTTCCTATCAAGAAGTTATTGGTGCAACTTGAGATAGCAAATGTTACCTTAAAAAATTAATCAATTAAATGCATGTATGTGTTGGAACACTTGGACAGTCAGGTCCTTTTTTATAACTCATGGCAAGTCATAGTTTTTAAAAATGTTTATGTTTCTTAAGTTATATAAAATAGTGGTAGTCCTTCAGATTGATGTCATCTAAGATTCAGTCAACTCCTCTAGGGTGGGATTTTATTGCTTCATTCCTTTTAAAGATAGTGGGTAGTGGAAGGTGACAAGAGTGTTCGTGTCTTTAAACAAAGGTACCCTTATGAATTTGACAAAAGAAACTGTTCTCGTAAGCGTGATTTTGTGGCTCTTCTAGATCCTTGATCTAGTTCATCATTGTCTAATCTACGAACTCCGGTTTTCCACCTTGCTTGGGTCCTAGAAATCTTCATGATTTCTCTTTCTCTCTGAGCTTGAAAAGGCAGTTTTCAGTCAAATGTTTTCCATAAGGAAAAGACAGAAAATAAACTTGACAGAGGACCATTTTGAAATGATGATTAATTGCTTTTTAACGGAATTATTCTAAAGATATGCTAAGCTACTCAGCAGTAATTTAAAGTTGGCAGTCTGTGAACAGCTCCCCGTCTGCTCCACTGAGGTCAGCCAGCTTCTGTTGGATGACTGTAGTTGTAGAGTTTGAAAGCAAAGTGCAAAATGCGATCCTTAAAATTGGAGCTGTCATGTTACATTATGTCACATTTGATGACCAATCACAAGAGAAAGTAATATATAATTTTTATAAACCAAAAGCAGGCTCATTGGAATTCTGATTGTTCACCATTGTTAGGCTACAAGTTATCTTCTGGCAGAAATGAACAGAATGCAGGGCTTTTAGAGGGGACACTGAAACAAAAAGGAAGTTTGTCTCTTGTTGTGGATGGTTCTGTCTGTGGTGTATTACAATACAGCTGGGAGAAAGATAGGGATTCTACTCTCGCTGATTGTAAATTGCAGCCCAGACCAGCAGGAAAAAAAAGAAAATATTATTAATAGGGCCACAGAGGATTTTGTGTCAAGTGGTGTTGAGAAATTCAGGGTGGAACCTGTAACATATCTGGGGGATCATGGGGAAGTGGCAGTAGAATTAATCACTACTCCTCTTCTCTACCATGTGTACGTAGACTTATTCCAGGTGAGATCTAAACACACAGCAGAGTCAATTGCTTGAGCTATAGCTATAGAGCTATAACTTTTCCCTTTCTTTGCATGTTTTTCTGTTTTTCTGTAGTTCTACCTTAGACCAATAGAGAATGTGTCTATTCTGATCAGCATTATGATCGAGTAAGTCCCTTGTCCTATCCCTCGGTCCTCCTGAACGTCTCTTCTCCACACTAACAAAATTACAGAGAACCTCCTGTATCTTAATGGATTGTGCAAAGTAAATACTTTTTCTGGAAATATTAGTATTGATCTAGTAGGCACCTGTACACCTAACAATGTATGCTGAGTTATTCTGTAGTTTTTGGTATATTGATTTACATTTTAAACAATTATGTAGACGATCTATTTCATTACATGGACCAAGATATGCAAAAACATAATCATGCTGTAACTTAATTTGATTTTTATTTCAGATATTCATTCTATCAGGTTGTTGAGAAGAATGATATAAATAAGTTAGGGAGTCTTTCTCTTTTTCCTGGGTTTGACTGTGTTCTGGGGATGGAGCAGGGTCCCTTCTGGTCCCCACAGTCTTCTGTTTACTCTGGTGTCTGAGGAGACACCTACTGTCCTACATGGTCTTTTCTGTGTAGACTGTGACATCACTGGGACCCGCATGTTGCTGCTGTCTGTAAAGAAACTGGGTCATGAGGTTTCTGTTCTGCCCATGGCATTCATTGGGGCACCGAGCCCTTTACCTTTCATAAGGTGCTTGAGAACACAGGAACTTTGGGTAGAATGTGAAGTGTCTAAAATCCTGAAGGGAAAAGTCAGCAACAAAAGCCTTGTTCTCATGGGATTCTTCCTTGTGGAAAGAAGGACAGGTCTCCTGGACTCTAGGATTCCCAAAAGTGTGCTGGAGGTCGCGGTAAGTTCTGCGTCTTCATTGTCATTGCTTTTTTCTCTATACATCTCTCATCTCTCTACTTCCAGCCCAGGTTGTCTTGGATGGAGAGAGTGGTGTTTAGAGTTGGGGCAGAGAGAAACCATGTTCTTGGTCATGATGTTTTCTTGTATTTTTGCCTTTTATTTATTTTTTTGGTAACTCGATTTTATTGTGTAAGTCCTAGGTATCGAGCAACAAAAACCAGAGAGACCTTCCATTCCTCAGCTTTCTGCTTTGTCACGTTATTCCCCAGAGAAAATGAGTAAGGAAGGTCTAGCTACTTGAATGAGGGGTAAGACAGGTGAGGAAAGAAGAGTCCTGAGAGTAACTCTTAAGTGATAACTGGAAACAAATTTCTTTCGACGCTCATTTTTTAGTGAGAGGATATCAGTCTTGTATTCGTTCAACAGGCATAGAAGTTGATTTTGAGTCCTCATAGTTAATCACTCTGGGCACGTAGTGTAAATTTTCTCCATCAAAATTAGCTGGAAATGGTGCTGATGATAAATTCCTTGAGGAGATTGAATAAGGAATCTTATATGACAGCATTTGCTTTAAAAGCCAACGTGTATAAGCTTATTCCATTTTCCCTCAATCTGTTTAACTTCTTCATTTCTAACCACTGTGTGTAATTCTCAGCTTTCAGTGCCTCCAGAAAATATTTTTACCTCCTCTGAGTCTGAGTTCAATTTTTGGCTCCTCATTCAAAGCCAAAATCTTGTCAGTCTTGAGGTTCTTTTCTTACTGTGTTTCATGTTAATTTTAAACCTTAATTTGACGAAAGAGGGCAACTCAGTGTTTATAAGATTATATAAACTATCTTGTTGCCGTCAGAAGAAAAGGATACTCCATTTTTTTTAAGGCTTCACACTAATGTGAATATTTACATAATGCCACAGAACTGTATTTTAAAAAATGGTTAAGAACAGAAAATTTGGTGTTATAGGTAGTTGACCACTATAAAATTTTTTTCAAAGACATTCAGTGCCTAAACCAAAATTTTGATAATGTCAGCATTCCAGGCACTCTATTTTTTTTTAAAATACTTTATTTATTGATACAGCCAGCCACTGTGGAAAATGATGTGGAGGTTCCTCAAAAAATTAAAAATAGAAATAGCTTATGATCCAATAATTTTGGTCCTGGGTATTCACCCAAAGAAAAGAAAAACACTCATTTGGATAGATACATGCACCCCTATGTTTATTGCAGCATTTTTACAATAGTTAAGATGTGGAAGCAGCCCAAGTGTCCATCAGTAGTTGAGTGGGTAAAGAAGTGGTGTATATATACAGCGGATTAAGGGACAAATGCAGTCTTTTCAGTGCCTTTCAAATCATGCCAGGTGATCAGCTGCTTACTCTTCGATGCAAAGATCTGTCGTGCTTTTAAACTTTGTTCATGTAATTGTTCATTCAGTAACTACTTCCTAAGCTCGTGATGCACACAGGGCACTGACCCAGGTTCTGTGAGCATTTCCCCGGCAGCCCAGCGTGCAGCCTTTGCCTAGCTCTCACTAAAATACCCCCGAAGACACAGAAAGATAAAAGAAACCATGAACCCCCTAATAAGGATGGAAGTCAGTCGCACTCTGGAATTTGGGAAAGAATGATCCTCATTTTAAAGCAGACAGCTGGCTAGAGGCATTGTCTCAGAGATAAGCACATGGCATCTCCTACCTTCAGTCCATGAAAAAGATGTTGGAGAGAAAGGGGGGAGGTAATAATGTGTTATTCTCAAGGTATGGCTCTCAACACAGAGTACAGAGGGCAGTAAAGAAGATTTTATACAAGTACTTATGACTCGTGATCAGGTGTTCTTTCCATTCTCTGCTGCCTTTGTCTTCCTGTGGATTCTTCAGGTTTCTGCAGAGTTTACACATCTGTGATTGTAAAATGCAGCGCTGTAATTGAACAAATTTTAAGTTCACCATGTAAAATGATACTGCTTATTTACTCCTTTGAAATAAAATAACAAATTCAGCATAGTATTGTCCCCCACCCCCAAAAGGCTTAAAACAGAACTACCCTTGTGATCTAATGTGCCTCGTGGACCTTACCAACTCAAAACAACCCACTTTCATAGTGGAATAAAATCAATGTTCTCTCTCAATAATTGAGGAATTATCCTGCAGTCTGTTATCATGTGTATTTTGCTTAAAATAATTCAGGTCATTTCATGCGTGTATAGTTCAACTTTCTAACTAGATAATAAACTCATTGATGTTAAGGTTTGTCCTTGGTTTATGTCTCTCAAGAGCAGCTAATGAAGCCTTTAGCATCTGAGGGGCAAGGAAGACAGAAGTCCTGCAGTGGATTATCAGTGTCTATCATGGGCACCAGAACAAAGACTGGAGGTCATGTGCCACACGTTTGTTAGTTCTGGCTATTGGGACATAATATATGTATTCATAATGAAGGGAGTTACCAGGGAAAAAAGCGCCTATTTAAAAAAAAATTCTTTTATTTCCTATCATTATTCAATTTCCATTGCAGGTTCTATTTTCACTTGGAATTTATTTTTGTAAGGTTTTTAGTAAAATTATCTAAGACTCTTAGGTTAAAATATAGCAGTTATGTCACTATTTCCATAATAAGATCTCTATTGGTTTAACTGCTAATGTAGAAAAAGGGAGTTGAGAGAACAAAACTTAAGAAAAAAAAGTATCCACCTAAAAAAGCCCAATAAAGATTTTGAGACACCAGAACTTGTGCCAGAGCCTAAATTGACATGTTTACATTTAAAATCCAACCAGAGGTATCACAATCCATCTGTTTCGTCCAGGCTTCGAGGGATTGATTGGCAACTTTCAGAATCTGCTCTTTTGGGGAAAAAAGGATCTCGAGGTTCTCTCTCTCTCTCTCTCTCTCTCTTTGATTGCAAAGTCTTTAGTAGTTCAGGGGATCATCAAGAATTAACATGAATAACAATGAGGTGAGAACCTGGCCCACCGTGTTGTCTGGGGCTGATTTATACATGGTGCCTCGAAACAAAAGAGCTCGAGTTGGTTTCTGTGAGAACATCTGCTCGGCCGCACAATGCAGTTAATTTCAGTCACTTGTGTTTTGATTCACAGCTGTTAGGAAGTAGGGATTCCACTTTTGTCATATTGGCTACAAATATTTTTTTCGAGCAGATGGGATTCTTCTTTCTGAGGAAGGAAGTAAAATCCAGGAGGGTAAATGAGAAGAGGTAAGGAGCTGGGATAAAGGGATGGGCCAGAATCCCTTTCGCAGGTGTGTGAGGTCTGAGAGCCGATGGTTGTCAGAAAGGCTATGGGTGTTGCACTGTATCTGGTATTACTGGTATCTGATAAGCTAATTTTCTCATCTTCTGTGGGTGTATTAGGTGAGAACTGGGAAGAGAAGTATTACTTTCCGACCTTCCTCGTTTTAGGACACTGAGAGGAAATACAGCGTGTGGGCTCACAGTGAATCTCTGTTCATTTAACCAAATAATGAGGAGATTTTGTGGAAGCTAGGTTATTTTGGATTCTGAGATCTAAATCCAGGAAGGAAAAAAGAAAGAAAAGTTAACATCCAAGGAAAATATTTGAAGATCAAAGAGCCAAATCACTCATTTTATATATAAACACATAGATGCATGAACGCATATTTGTATATTCATGCATTATAGTAATATACGTCTTTTGTAATTGAAGTCTGTAAGTGTATATATTCACTCACACAGAACAGAAATAGCAAATGTGGAGATTGATAAGGGATATCTGCCATGGACATGGGCTATACAAGCTATTGTCTAGATGGTGTCTTCCTTCACTCATCCCTTCCTTCACTCCCCACAAGAAGTCTGGAAAGAGGGCATTGAGGGTTGAGGGTTGCTTGAGGGTTAAGGAAATGGAGGTCATACAGCTGTTGAGCAGTGTGTTGAGGTTTGAGGTGGGCCTTCTGAGCCCCACCCCTCTCCAAGCTGCATTCTGTTTCCAGTGACCCAGGCCTTACTTAGTTCTGAGGGAAGGCTGACTCTCATATACCCGTTGGTAATTTATATGATCTAATAAATATGTGCCGGCCCCATGACGGTGCCACCCTTGTGTGTCATTGTTTTCCGTATTCACTGGAGCTGTTCAGATCTGTCATATCATGAGAAACAACATGTGTCAGATCTTTCCTTAGCACCATCCAAGGAGGCTAGCAACTGGAAATCTTTACTGTCCTTCCTGAACTCAGTTTTGGAAGACAAGAGTATGGTGAAGGATTTTTCTATCAATTCCAGGTACAAGAAACAATTTGGTATATATGCTTTGGATGTTAAAACTGATGGAATTTTTGAATGTTTTGGTAATTTTATCGAGACAGTAAATGCAAATTTTCATGATATAGACTGTGGTGTGGAAAATCAAACACAGATGGTCTGTCACGTATGGTGACAATGTCAGGCAAGTCTTCAGGGTAGTAGCGATTAATAGAAAAACTAGACTTCAAGTGGAATGTGGTAGAATGTGGACAATTTCCGTGTTTCGTCTTTCTGACGCAGAGCAGATTTATGTTTCTGTCTGGAAAACTTGTTCTGTCATGCCTCCTGCCGCATCTCAGATCTGATGCTTTTCTCAAGGTCTCTACGCAAATGGGAAAAAAAAAATAACTTTTGGAATTTTTTTTTTTAACAAATGGCAACTTGAACATACAATGTTTCAAACTGTGGGAAATGCCCAGGCTTGACAGTCATGCATGATTACATATTTCAGGGTTCATGCCGGTGTCCCTATGAAGAGTTCCCTAAGTTTGATTGTGCTCAGTGACCGGGAATGCAGACTGTTTTCATTAGGGAGCCTTCAGACATTCCAGTCTTACAAAGCTCTCTCTTCCGTCCCTTCTTGCTATCCCTGGACTCTTCGAAATCTGGAGTGATCCACTTTCTCGTGTGGCTTCCCAAGGATGCTCTGTGCATGTCTGTCTCATTTCAGCACTCTCTCTGAGTACCACGACCCAGGCTTTTTGAGCACTCCCTGTGCCATGGACAGTACAACATGAGGAACTTCTGCACCAGGAAAGTGGCCTGTGGGAGATACGGGCAGATTT
The DNA here is from genome assembly GCA_004024625.1 of Mellivora capensis. NCBI lineage: Eukaryota > Metazoa > Chordata > Mammalia > Carnivora > Mustelidae > Mellivora > Mellivora capensis. Next base: position 8,501 of record PISX010016009.1, read on the forward strand.
TGTTGTTGTTGTTGTTTGTTTGTTTTTGCCATTGTTTTGTAGTATTGTCACTAAGTTATTCTTACTTGTATTCACTATGACAAAATGTGCTATGTATTTTTTTTTAAATTCATGATTAGCTGCAGAGGAAGGATGGTTGCATGGGTCAAGTATTCCTTTAGTCAGAAATTGTGCGCATCAAGGGGTGCCTGGGTGGCTCAGTCAGTTAAGCGTCTGACTCTTAATCTCAGCTCAGGTCTTGATCTCAGAGTTGTGAGTTCGAGCCGCACATTGGGCTCATTGGGCTCCATGGTAGATGTGGAACCTGCTTTAAAAAACAAAAAACCCCACATACACCAAGAATTGTTCAGGCATTATCTCATTTAGGCATTCCAGAGGATGGTACTGAGGCAGAGCATATATACATATAGTTAGAAAGCAGTGAAGCCACAGTAGTTTTGGATTCCAGAGGTAGGCTTTTAACCATTCTTTGACTATTTGAACTCCCCCAGTATTACTCCGTCTCTTCCAAGTGGGTAAGAAGAAATAGAAAATGCTTGTATTGTGATTTGCTTTTTCTACCCTTAGATAAAAAAGTATTCTCTTGTCAACTATACTTCAGTTAAAAAATAAATAAATAAATGATTCTTGGGCTCCTGGGGGATTCAGTTGATAAAGCATCTGCCTTCAGTTCAGATCATGATCCCAGGATTCTGGAATGGAGCCTTGTGCCAGGCTCCCTGCTCAGCGAGGAGTCTGCTTCTCCCTCTGCCTCTCCCTCCAGCTTGTGCTCTCTCTCTCTCTCTCTCATTCACTGTCTCTCTCTCTCTCTCAAATAAATAAATTAAATGTTTGTTTTTTTTTAAAAAGGATTCTTTAACGAAGACCACAATAATTTATTACATTAAGGCAAGAGCTAATGTCGTTCATGTAAACTCAGCCAAAGGAGTATCTCAGTGAGCCTAGCTTCCTGTTGTAGAAAAGCAAAACTATAACTTAAGAATGGCTAAACCTTTGCCTGAGTTTTCATCTGTGTGTGGCTGAGGAAAGGATCAAACCAGTATATATAAATCAGCTTTCCATTTATTTTACTTTCTGACTACATCTCTAAGTGTAATGAACAATGCAAATTTCCTTTTGTTTGGTCTGACAGACTGGAACTGCAGGGATGTGATTTGTTTGGTTTTAAAGCTGTCCCTTAGTTTGCTTCCCAAATACATGCTTTTCCCTTCCCTACTCTCACTTCTCTTGGTTTGTTTTTGTTTTGTTTTATTTTGTTTTTTATAAGTTTTCCTGATTTTGGGGCGCCTGGGTGGCTCAGTGGGTTGAGCCTCTGCCTTCAGCTCAGGTCTTGATCTCAGGGTCCTGGGATCGAGCCCCGCATCGGGCTCTCTGCTCAGCAGGGAGCCTGCTTCCCCCTCTCTCTCTGTCTGCCTCTCAGCCTACTTGTGATCTCTGTCTGTCAAATAAATAAATGCAATCTTAATAAAATAAAACAAGTTTTCCTGATTGCTCATGTAGTGCTTACTATTATCTGACATGATGCTCTCCAACAGAACTTCCCACAGTGATGAAGATGTTCTACACCATGTAGAAGCCACTAGCCACGTGTGGTTATTGAGCCCTTGAAATATGATTCTTACAATGGAAGAACCAAATTTCTAATTTTAGTTAACTTAAACTAGAATAGCCACTTGTGGCTGTGGGCTTCCATTTTGGACAACTCAGATGTAATTACCTTCTAACAGGTGAGGTCCTTCTTGACCACACAGTGTAAGAAATGAGACCTTAAAATCTGTGGGAGAATTTCAAACTGTTCTCAAGTGTTATCAAACAAGAATATGTCCTTTAACAGCTGAATTTTAACCAATTTTTTTCTGTAGCCCTTTAAGAGATCTTCTCATCTTCTTTGTAACTAAGCAAGAGCAAAAAAGGGCACTCACCTGTCTCGGTTTCCTTTTGCTTGGGTTTTGTACAGGCTTGAATGACGCACTTGTTTCTGAATCAGTCCAATGTGAGCACTTTGTATTTGCCATAATAAGAAAAAAGTAGCAAAGTTGTCAGCCAGGAAGCAGGCCCGACTTGGTTGAGATTCTCAGAGTACATAAGAATGCACAGCTTGCTGCTGATGTAAAGCATGTGGGGAAAGGCCTTGGAGAATTATTTTTCTTTCATGATTGAATGCTAGTACTTGCTGGTATGTGGAAAAACAGTCTCTTGCTTGTACAGGCAAACAGCTGTTGTTATTAGAAAAATAATCATTATGATAGAAAGCACACGTTTTTCATGTCTTCTGTCATATCTGTCAGAATATGTTCTATGTTAAAATGTGTACGTTTCATCTGAAAAAATGTAATTGGAAATTTAGCATATTAAAAAAAAAGTTCTGAACCAGAAACGGGAGCATGTCCTCTTTTTTGTTTTCCCCGTATACTCTATGTCAGCACTGCCCAATAGAAAGAAAATAAAAGCCACAAATGTGATTTTTAAATATTCTAGTAACCACATTTAAAAAAAAAAGAGTAAAATAGGTAGAAATTAAATTTAATGTAGCTTATTCAATCCAATATATCTAAAATATTTAAATATGTAATCAGTATAAAAAGTTAATGAGATACTTTGTATTACTTTTTCTGTGATGACTCTTTGAAGCCCAGTGTTTGTTTTATACTTAGAGCACATGATATGACTAGCCACATATCATGCACTCCCTAGTGACACGTGGTTAGTGAGTATACCCAATTGGACAGTGTATCCCTCAGTCCTTACTCAAGGCATAGTGAACTGTCTTTGAACTTTTTTTTAAAGATTTTATTTATTTGACAGAGAGAGTGCATGAGCTAGGATAGGGGAGAAGGAGAAGCAGACTCCCAACTGAGCAGGGAGCCCAATATAGGCCTCTATCTCAGGATAGATATCCCTAACCCGAACCCTAACCCTAACCCAACCCACTGAGCCAACTAGGCGCCCGTGTTTGAACTTCTGAGGGTAATTTGCCAAAAGGTAAAGAGGAATTATCAGTTATTCAGCAGAGATCATCAGTGAATCTACCACATGGCTGGTTATCAACAAATTTACTCTGAAACTTTGATCAAGAGGAAAGACAAAGGTAGGATGATACAGGGGCCAGATTTATGAATACAATTATGGCTTAAAATTCCCCTTGATGCTTTTGGTCCATCCAGTTTTTCTTGCTCAAATTGTGGTAACATTTAAAGACATTTTTAATTCTAAGTTTGTGTCAGTTCTGTCATTTTTGTCTCTATTCTAACACAGGAGCCATAAAATTGGGGATTTTCTTGTAAACTACTTTTTAAAAAAAATTTGCAAATCAGAGATTTTTTTTATGGGCATAACTAATCTTTTGTTTTATTCTAATAAAACAAAAAAATATTTCTATCCCAATTAACTTAAGATGTTTTTCTAATTCAGTTTTATTATTTCACAATTGCATAAATCAAATCCAAGTTTTAAAAAATGGAGATTCAGCCTGGTTGTGTTGTAGAGGGCTATTTTCAGTTGATGTTAAAAAGGACATTATAAAAAATTCCGTTTCTTATATACTGCAACTGCATAGCTACTTGAATGCAGATGGAAAAAAAATACTATTACTCATTGGCTACATCTATGTTAACCACGAATAGTCAATTGGTTTAATTAATACATTTTTTATAAGACTTAGGATATGCAAATTCAGGTGAAACTCACCAGCTGCTTTGAAATTGTTTAAATACCTTTGTATAAAGTATAGTATAATTTCTAGATTCTGTTGCGTCATCGGATATTTTAATGCTGAATTTTATGCTTTTAAAATCTCTCCCAGCCTGATTTTCATTTGAGTGTAAATAATATAACCTGGCAGAGTTGGGATTCAGTAACTATTGGTCAGATGGGGACGGATGATATGGGTAAGCACAGAGTCCAGTCCATTGTAGACACTCAAGGTTAGCTGTGTGTGTGTGTGTGTGATTGCCACAATATCTATAAAATAAGAAGTATATATTTAAGAAGTATGATGTTATAGGAAGTTAAATACATGTACTTCATGTATTTATGCTTTTTCCATTCAAACTTCCTACAATCTGGAAATTTTTTTTAATAAGCGAAAAAGCTTTTAGTAGTTAAATGGTTTGAAATAAAAGAACCACAGTTCAAATACATCTCACAGGACACGGTTCTTTTTCAGATGTGAAGTTGGTAGTATGAACAACTGTGTTTACCTCTTAGACTCCATTAGAAGCAAGGGACCTCTGCCTTCTTCGGGAAATAGCTGAATGGTTTCATATCTCAAATGTTACCTTTGTTTCCCCCTTGACTCATGGGAGAGCAAGCATACAATTAAATTGATTTTAAATCACATTTAGCATTACGTATTGATTAGATACAAGTGCTCTAAAGCAAATGTCACATTGTTCAGCTCCAAAAAGCATCTGCATCGGATAACAGAAGCAATAGGAGCTCTCATTTCTGTTAAGTAATTCAGCCAATGTTATAAGTCATGAGAGTGAGATACACATGGTTAGTAAATGGTTCTCAAACCTTATTATTGTAATGCAGCCTTCAATTCAGTTTATTAGCTTGTTCTTTATTCTCATTTATATTTTATTACCTTAGAATACAGTCATAGGATCCTGGAAATGAAGATTTCTTTAAAAACTTTAGGAACAATTTATTTAAAGTCTTTTGTTAAGTGACGTCTAGGAGCAGACACAGTGTCGGCAAAGCCAGGTTTTGAGATAAAATGTTCCTCTGAGTCGGCTGTGATAGCATCTCTATGTCTCTGATTTTATTTCTGTCATCTTCATTTCTGCAGTGCAAATTCCTGGTTGTGTTAGAGGTGGAGGGAATTCAGGGATGGGCAAGGGATAGAAGGTAGATATATAAAGTCTTATATTGATAAAAGCGGTTCTCCCCCAAACAATTGCCTTTTCACACCAGGGAGCCCCCACAATAATAGCAATAAGAGGAAAATTGGCCAGTGAGTGACCTTGCCATCACTCCAGCCTCTTTTGGGCTCCCACAGGCTCTGCCGCATACCCAAGATTCAGAAGTAGTGTGATTACTAACACCCATTTTCAGCTCCGCCAGCCCCTCTGGGGAGAAGAATGGCCGCTGTTCAGCTCTTGTGTCCCTGGGATCTTCGTGACCTCCTGTTCCAGTGTTCTCTCTGATGGTAGCAGGTGGTCAGATTTCCCTCCTGCTGCTCAGATAAGCTAAGCTAACCATCGCCTTGACCCACGCCCAGGGGCTAAGTCATCCTGGCTATGCTGGAAAGGCAGCAATGCTCTGTGTTTCAGGGCACAGATGCGGCAGCTACCCTGGTTCAAAATCTGCCTTTCCCATTTAGTAGCTTTGAGATTATAGGTGATTTTTTTTTTAACCTCTCATGCTAAAGTGGGGATAATAGTAGGACATGCTTCCTAGGGTAGCTGTGAAGATTTCCTGCTTTAATATATGTAAAGTACTTAGAGGGGTATATAGTATTGGTACGGGTGCACACACATACATGCACATATGCATAATGCTTCATAAGCATGAAAGAACTATCCAATAACCTAATGGCATTCGTCCTCCTTTACATCTCCCTTGTTGGACCCATGCCTCATTTGTGGGGTATGTAATATACAGAACTGGTGATGAAGGGCATGTGTATTCAGGATGGTTACACCTGAATAAAGTGGGAGGATCATGAGGCACAGCTTGTATAGACATACATCCGTAGAGTAGATTTCCTTATTAAGGAACCAGGAGTGAGAAAGAAACTGTCGAGGTCCAGCAACCCGGGGCATGCATGAGAGTAGAGGTGGGAGATGGCCTAGAAATGCATTCTTGGTCTTCAAAAAAAAAAAAAAATGAACTAGCCATAGCCCATGCGTGCCTCTAAGGTGTTTAACAGATAAGAAAATGGGCAATGACAGTAGAATGTGTAAGGTACCAGCCACCATGGGGGGAGGGGCGCTGGAATCCACAGGTGGAAAGAATGGGAGAGAAATCTGGACAGGCCTCTGAGGGAGGCAGGACAAGTAGGACCAAGCTGGGCCATTGAGTGAGGAAGGGCACTCCAGGCAGAATGAATGAAGTAATGTAAAGGCCTAAAAGTATGAGTACTTCCTGAAATCCAGCGCAGAGCACCGTGTAGGTGAGGTACGGAGAAGCAGTCGGTGTGTTGGATTGTGCAGAAGCCTTCAGATCCATGCTAAGGTGTTCAGAGAGTCCTGGTGGTCATAGGAAGCCTCAGAAGAGTTTTGAGTGAGGACAGTTTGGGGTCCTGTTTGTAACAATAAATCTTCTATCTGGTTGCCTTTCAGAGAAGGGATATGAGCTAGACTGGGGGCTGGAGCTTCTTTAAAATATACCCCATCCTGGCTTTCTGCTTCCTAGGGCTGTGCTGTTCCTTTAGTTGAAAGCCACATTTAGTCTGCTCCCAGTGTTAGGTGGAAAGATGTAATTGTATCAGGTGTAAATAAGATTTTGCAATCTACCTCGGCAGACAACAAAACTGAGATCGATGGGTTTCCAATCTTGTGCTTCTGTAAAGAAGATAGCAGTGAACAACCCTGTACATATGTCTTTTAGGCACTTGTCCAATTATTTCCTTAGGATAAATTTCTAGAAGTGGTTTTGGTGTTTTTGGACTTTTGACATATATGGTCCCAGGACCGTTGGGATACCTGTGATCATGATAGATAAACATTTACAGAGTTTTGTGGCAAGGCTGAGAACGCAGACCCAGAAATGAAGTGTGCAGCGGGCAGCCATGCCTGGGTAAGCACGCATGCCTAATTTTTCTCTTTGGACTTCTTTATGCCACTGGTTCTCTTCCCTGGTTGCAGGAAGACTTGATTGGATGAGTATCTAAGACTGACAGGGTGTTTGTCTATAATGACAAGTGCTTGACTGTAGCAGCAAATGATGAGCGGCCCTGGGGAGACATCACCACCCACTTGAGAGAGATCCATGAAGGGTTTATGACCCGTTTGAATCCTGATCGAGCATCACTGTCTTGACCCTCAGGGAACCAATTGTCTGGAATGCTTGCTCTGTCACTCTGACCAATGTGCTTAGAATCCCTTTGAAACCTGGGAGCCGGATTGTTTGTAAAACACAGAGTGAATTATCAAAAAGACCTAGAGACTGGAAATATTTTATTGTCACATTCCACAGCCATGTTTGCTAAGTATATTGATGAGAACACAGGAGCCTGTATCCAGGATGTTTGCTTACGACATTTGGCTGTAAATTATTATTTGAAATTATGAGGCAATGAAATTTTAAATTTGATCATGCCAAATAAAAGGCTTTTGCAAAGTTTTTCCCTTTTGTTCCTTGTCTGTAGTAGAAATGTTTACCTACCAAATGTGTTTCAAAAATTTTTTAGAAATCTATAGAAATGTAAAAACACATATGTTGTTTATTAATAGCTACAAAATGGATGTCTGGTCTGTTGAATTTGTTCAGCTGTGTATGGAGGGGCAAGGGGCATCAGAGGAAGGGGAAGGATAGTTAGGTCCGAAGGAGGCACAGCAGATAGGGTTGGACAGCTTTGTCCTTAGTGCTCCACTTTCCTTGGATGCACCTTGAGGAAAAAAAAAAAATGCAGAGAGAGAACCTCTAGAATCTCAAGGTTCTGTACTCTGCTACCTACCCGTGAGTCAGACCCCTTCCCCAACCCATTTCCTGCCCTCCGGTTGGTTCCTTAGTCAAAAAGAAATGAGCTCCGCTTGCTCTGAGCAGCTGGGCTAGGATCATTACTGTCGATTCCAGTGTTATGATTAGTACAGGCATTGCCTGGTGATCCATATTCTCCATTTGCTTTTCTGTTTGCTTATAAAGAGGGTCTTGTTAAAATACTCTAGCAGCATGTGGATGGCCAAGGGCCTCTGGCTAGGAACAAGGTACTTTTTGCACCCAGGGAGGCTGCTCTTGGCTGTTTTTTTAAAAGCTAATGGCTAGGACTCTAAGAGAAAAGTGGTCACAAAAGCTTTATTAAATTTTAAAATGGTTAGCTAAACCAAAAAGGAAAAAAAAAAAAAAAGAATAGGAAACTCCTGGGTAAGTAGGTGTGGGTAACATCAATATTGTTCTTTGAACAGTCTATTCTTCTAATTTGAAAAGAACAACTATTTGTCATGGTTCTTGTCCTTGAGCTGGCAGTTACCTAATTAAATGCATATGAAATTCAAAAGGCTTTACTAAGGGACAGTAATTTTCCTCCGTTGTTTTTAAAGTTGCTGGGATGAAAGAATTACGTTGTGCAGATAATGGATGGATTCTTCCATTGCACATTGAGGTCCTGAATCGACTAATCATGCCATGGTTATTCATCACTGTGTTACCTTATAATTTGAAGTTAAAGGTACCATTTTCATTTATTGCTGACTCTATGGGTAAAGTTGGATCCAATTTTTGAAGACTGTGACCTGGGTGAGGAAGCTGCCCCTAGACAAGACCACAGCATAAATCAAGACAAAATTTTAGTTTGGGATAGGTTATTGTGTACCTGCAGGGAACATCCTGATTACTGGTGGTCTTTTTTTTTTTTTTTAATCTCCTTTGTAGAATGTATGAAACTTGAGATTTTCATATCTGTACTCAGCAAAGATGATTGTTCCTTTGATGATAATTGATCAATGTATTGGTTATTTGCCACTCTTTGTCTGGTCTCTTCCATTTCGGTCCTGGGCATTTGTGGCTCCTTTACAGATTAGATCTGGACTTGATTAATAGGATGGTTAGCCAGGAAATAAGAAGACTGGAGCTGAAAGCATTTGGGAGTTCTCCTACTTTTTCCATGATGGAGCATTGCAGTTGGCCGTGGGTAGAGGCCTTTGCTCCATACCCCATGCTCCAGCCTTCACTGGGCACCTATATTACCGCCGTCTCCTTTGCCCTGTGAGGTTGTAGGGGTGTCATGGCTTCCTGCTGCGGCTACTCTGAGTGCATCCACCTTCCTTGTCTGTTTCTTTCTCTGCCTGCCCTTCTGTCAATAACCCTTTTGTTGCAGTTTCTTCATGTGAACCATCTGAGTTGGATTCTGTTTCTTCTGGGACCATCATATAGTAGTGACAGGTCATTCATTGAGTATGAGTGAGTCTCAGACTTGAGTGTGCTTAAAAGTCCATATTCTTGGGATCTCTACCCCTTGGGAGATTCCTGGAGTAAATCTGAGTCCCAAGATTCTGCATTTTATAGAAGCTCTCAGGTAGTTCTAATATTTTGAGGCACTCTGGCCTTGGGAGAAGGTATATTGAGTACTTGAGACTGACCCCTAGAAAGCTGAGCAAATGTACTCCTAATTGGAACTGGAGCCAAAATGTTCCTCTGCTTTGTTCCTCTCTCTCCATGGTTACATGTCACATGCAAACAGGATATTCTCATCCAAAATAAAACTTAGACCAACTGGTGACATGTAACTTGTTCTCTTTCAGCAGAGACCATCCCTTATCATTCAGGACCAAGTGTATGTTTTACTCACCCGCTCTGTTTTTAATGTTACTTAATACCCGTTACCTTAAAGACTGCTCATGGTTGCCCTTTGCAAGGCTCTCTTTTTATCTGGGCGGCAAACAGGAATGCTGGCTGGCTTGGGGTTATCACATTGTATTTATTTACTTGCTCACACATTTATTCAGCACCTACCATTTGAAAGTCATGGTCTGGGTCAGGGTTGGCAAACTACAGCTTTGGGCCAAATCAACCCTCAGGCCATTTTAGTACATAAAGATTTATTGGAAAACAGCCATGTCCTTTATTTGCATATCATCTAAGGCTGCCCTTGTCCTACGTTGGCAGAATTAATAGCAAAAGGAACGTATGGCTTACAAAGCCTGAAATATCTACCATCTTACACTTAATTGAGAAAGGTGACAGAGCGACTAGATCCTCAGAATGCATTGTAAGTAAGGTAGGCATCATCTGTCATTCATCCCTGGTGACACAGCAGTGACAAAGACGTCCCCAAACCCTTCCCTCGTGAGACACTTCTTCTTAGGGATACAGAAGGCAGTAAAGAAAATGAGATCTATAATATATTATAGAGTGGTAAATTTTAGGGAGAAAAATAAAGCCAGGACAGAGGATGAGCATTGCTGTGAGTGGAGGGTGCTCTGACGTACAGGGGAGGGCTGTGAGTCCTCTGTGGAGAGAAAAACCACAGGCTCATTTTCCTAGTATTTTTCTTCCTGTGTGTTCCCCTTCAGGTTTTCTCCCATTCTGTAATCAACATTAGCAGGGTCTAACAAATTTTACATGGAAAGTAGAGAGTGATTTTTCAACAATGGGGGTCCATTCACAATAGAAAGCTGGTGGAAAACACAGAGGTGATCCTTTGGTATTGGAAAATTCTTACTCTAGGAAGCCGTTTTCACATTCTTCTTCTTCAGCCAAGGGGAGATGTGGGCGCAGAGCGGAAACATGTTTTACTTCAGCTAAATCCTTCAGTTGGTGCTCACTAGTACTGGTAGTTCTAGGCAAAGACAGAGACTTCTGGGGAGTGACACTGGGCAGTTTTTCAGTATATAATCATTACCAGTTACTGAGATGGAGTGGGGGGGGGATACATGTAAGATTTAGGATGTTAGTGAATGTATTGCTAGCTGATCTTCAAGTTCTTACCTGTTTTAAGTGATAGAAAGTGCCCACACTAGGTATATTCGCATCCCATTCCCCTTTGATGGCAACATTTAGGTAGAAACCTACCATTATACATGGCTGATGATTACATACATTTGGAAATATTTCAAGAGCAACTGTAGAGTCCAAAATGTAACTACATCCAATAAAAGTGTAACATAACCTGATTATCCTGTAAGACACATCTTTCCTCCTGGTCCCCACTGCTCCGATAAACCCTCCCTCGCTGGAGGAGGGACAGTGATTCAATTTTGTTTTGAAGTAACCACTGTAGTTTGACTCTGTTTTATTAATTCCCCTTTGGTTTGGTTTATTACATTTGAAATTTCTTCCAGTATTGGAAATTTAGCTACATGTCTATATTATTATTTTATTCACCAAATCCTATTAGATTCAAAATACAAAAAAAAAAACAACCAAAACACATTTTTAGCAATTTAGAGAGGTAAGCATTAAACCCAACTCTCAAGGCATTGCTTTATGCTAGATTATTGCTCTGTAGCTTTCATTAATTAGATTTCTGAAAAACAAAATTTAAAACAAAACACTCTCACTAAAGGAAAAACGTATTTCAAACTTTCCAGGTCTTAGTTTGCACTTAGAGATGGTATAAAGAATCTATTTTAAATATATTAAACTACATCTAATGCTTATATACTGCATATTATTTAATTTATCAAAAGTTTCTAGTGACAGTGTAAATCGAATATGAGGCTTAAGGGGTTTAATGATAATTGAATATGGGAACATCTTTGCCTTCTAAAAACCCTCTGGCCACTTAACAGAATGGAATGAAATGTAATTATAAAATATGCAATATGCTTTTGTATATCTACATTTCCAGAGTGTTTTTCTTTCTCTAGTCATCTGTAAAAATACATATATGAACAATATGAAAGAAAGTTTGCCATTTTACTCTGGATATAAATTGCTGGTATAGTCTTTGACAAGTATTAAGAATAAGAATTAGGGGGACATGCGTAAAACAGTGGGAACAGTCCGGTGACCTTTATATGGTGTGAATTCATAAGTATCTAAAATGCTTGCAATCATCAAATGTGCTTCACTGATGCCTGGTATTCAAAGAAAGAGAGGAAAACCTTGCTCTCTAAGGAATTTCTAATATGTTGAGGTATGGGCATGGTAACCCATGTTTATGAATAAAGACAAGAGAATGAATCAAGTTGTCATTAGCCAAAAACGAGAAGAGGGTTAAAAGTGATGACCTTGAAGCACAAAGTTAAGAAGTAAAGTATGAATTATCTTGAATATGTGGATTCATTTGCCCTTCCTTTGTTTCTAACTATGCTTAGCAGAGCCTCTTTGCGGAGGGGAAAGATGGAATTTTTCAGCTCCTTAATCCCCTTTGAACTAGAGCAGCTGTGTTGTTAACTGCTGGTAACTGGGCTTCTAGAAGGTGGTCTAGGTCCTCACTAGGGGCAGGGACTCAGGTCAGACCTCCAGGTCAAATCCCAGGTCTTCCCTCAGCAGCAAGTGAAGACTTTGGGCAAGTCACTTAGCTTCTCGGGGCATCACAGACTTGTTAGAAAGAGTGCATGAGTTCATATTTGTAAATTGGTTGTATTTAGAAGCCTGACATATCCTGATACAAATAACAACTGTCAGCAGCATCATGGTTGTTTAGTTAGATTTTATCTGAACAAAGTGTTCTCTGGCTCAAAGCAAGCTTGGAAACCACTATTCTGAGGGGCATTTCTGGCAAGTTTGGGAAGTTCTTCTCTCTAGTCTTTAAGCCCTTCTCATTAGCCAAGGGGAAGTTTTCTAAGGCTTGCTAAACTTCCTTTTAACAGAGCCGTGCACAGGCCCCAGGCTCAGAGCCTCAGGCAGGCATCCCTTCCAGCAGAGTTCAGTATCTCCTTTGTTTCAAGGTTAACAGGGTGAAGTGTCTGTCTCTGGGAGATGATACTGGTTTTCTAGTTATGGCAGAGAGAGAACATTTCCATTTAAATCAGAGTCACTTGAGGACAAACTGAGCAGATGTAAAGAAAAGAGAAGGCCAGTGATAGTGTAGGAAGCACAGGATGAGACCAAAACTATGAACTTGACCTATGAAATAGGTGGGGAAGTACTCCAAGGTTGCTTCAGCCTCCCAGGGTGGAGTTTGGAGACTTCAGGGTCAAGGCCTTGCTTCCAGCCTGCAGTGTGACCTGGGGAAATTCATGTAACCTCTCCGGAGCTTCATTTTCTGCATCTTTTGGGACTTCCTGAGGTCTCTCTAACAAGACAACCTGTATCTTGCCTTCAGGAGGTACTCATTTACCCAGTGGGAATCTTTAGTGTCCAAAATTCTCATTCTCTTTTATTTTCCATGTGGTTGATAAAGTGAAGATAATGGTAACACACGGCTGGCCATCCATTAAGAAAGCTGGAGGCAGGCCAAATGGGATGCCGGAAGTAATGCATTGTGTCTGGAATTGTAGGAGCCGAATTCCAATTAGCACCCTTGTTTTCTAGTTGAGCAATCTTGGAAAAGACAGTGTACCTCTCTGGATCTTAACTGCTTGTTATTCAAACACAAGGGTTGGATAATAGCATGTCTGAGTTGCTTCCAAGTTTCAAGAAGTCGGTGCTTCCTTTGTGCCTGTTGGCGCAAACTTTGAGTATAATAACCACTCCTTCTCCGTCATGCTTGCCCAGTGAATGTAATGGCATATACGGTAACATGTGTGAATGCACCTTGACATTGTAAGCACACCATTGGTTTTAGTACTTGCGGTACTAGTGTGAAGTCCTGGTACACAAAACTAAACACCCAAAAACCAAAACAGAACAAAACGAAATAAAAAACCCCCAGGAGTTCCAGTCTTATTCTACTCTAGGATCTCTTGCAATGTAGACTAGGAGGCATCATAATTACGAGGAAATGTATACTTAAAGTACAGCATTCAGGCCACAGTATTTCTGTGTACTGTCTTTCGACAAGCAAATCCTGTGGATGTGGAATCAGTGTTTAGATGGATTCCTTTCATGTATGGGAAGTCCTCGGATTCTAGCAATTTCCCTGTAGGCTTGGGAGTTCTTCTGTCACTTATTGGTTATATAGTCTTGGACAAGTTAATGGATCTCTCACAGCTTCATTCCTCATCTCTAAAGTAGAGATAGTGAAACCTCTCTTTCAAATTGCTGTAAGAATTAAATGAGATATTGGCTGTCCATTCTTTGCAAGGTGAGTACCACATAGCAAATGATAACAGTAACTATTATATTCAGTTTGGGGAAGCCCTCAGCCTGCAAAAAGGAGAGAACCAAGCATGTTTTGGGTTCCGCTGATCATAGAGGTAACAAGTTAAATGACCTTTACTAATTTTCCCCAGTTTTCACTGAACTTTGTAGCTCAGCCTTCATTCTGGTCATGTCATTAGATCTAGTATATAATTAAACAGTCTTTATTTAATAAATGAGTTAAACGGGTGATCATTATTATTTGGTTTCAGTTGTGTCCTTGAGGTAGTATTTTCTGATATAAAACTGTAGGCAATTTTAAAGAATTATCATAAAGATTAACATATTATTATATTCCTCTATTTCAAATTTATAATTATCCATATTTCCTTTTATGTTACTTGTAATTTCAAATTATAGCACAAAATCTATAAAAATGTATATTTCTTTTAATTTGATTGGATGTGTTTAGGTCAGTTACTTTATCTTTTTTTTTTTTTTTTAAGATTTATGTGCATGTCTGAAATTGATACCTGGAAGATAATTGCCACCTAACTCAAATGTACCATTAAAAATATATATTGTCATTAGTCCCATTACAGTGATTGGACAAGGCTTAACATTTGAATTTAAATCATAGTAAAAAGCATAGGGATTTTTTTTGTCTGTACATGTTAAAACACTTCCTTACTGGAGACTATGTATGCCCTAATGAAAACTCTAGAAAAGATTTTTTTTTTTCTCTCTCCAGTTAGCCATTTTTGTCACTGTTCCTTCCTCTGAGTTTATTTGTGGCACTCAAATCTTATTTTAAGGTTTTGTCCTGAAAACATTTTCTTAACCCACCACCCAGTCATACTAAAGCCATTGTCTCCCCATTCCCTTTCGCCACCAGCCTTTCTTTGCCTTTAGTTAAAATGCTTGTTTCTGGAATCTTATACAAGGATAAACAAAATTAAAATTAAGGGCAAACTTAGTTTAATTATTTTCATCTAAACAATGTAAAAATATGAAAAGCACCTGAATGATTTTAACTGAATTTGGAAAGTTTAAGTGGTTCAACTTGAAATATGGGCTGGGGGTATATACAGAAAGCCACCTTAGAGAGACTGTGTGTAGGAGAAATTGAATTGAATTGAATTGAAACTGAGGTATAAGAAAACTCCCCATGCCTGTGTTTTTGTGGGAAAGATGCTAAGGTGTACCTTCTTAGTGAATTACCTGAAAATTACCTTCATTCCTTCCCAACAGAGTTTTATCTTATGTAGGCATCCACCCCTTCTTCCTAGGATTATAGAAAGATGACTCCATCCCCAGGACCAGGGGCCCATCCTGGCATGAAAAGACCAAAAGTCAGCAACTCAAAACAATTTCTGATCATTACAATGCAATCACTAGCAGAAACAGCTTTGCGCAGCATCTCTAGAAGCTTCTCCCAGTTCCTGCTGTATTCATTCAGTCTCACTGTTGTCATGCTGCATTTCAAGTTGGGCCGTTTGCCGTCCCTGCCACAGTCTTTTATGTGTTTGCAAGACAAATTCCTGTATCTTCCTGGAAATCCAGTTCTGTACATTCCTGAAAAACTGATTCATTTCTCTACTACCACTTTAACATGAAGCACTGACTTTGCCCTTTTACTGGAAGCTAGTGATCCCAATCTATACAGTACTCCATCACCCACTCTGCTCTGTGCCATCCCCCCACCCCCCGAGAACATCACCCTGTCAGAATGTATACTCAGTTGCAGCAAAAATCAATTTTGCATATTGATCAGAATTTGTCAGCATATCCTTTGGAGATTCATAGCATATCAGTTTGCTCTGCCATACTAGTTGGGAACCCCTGACCATCTCCTGTAGAGTGAAGGGGGTGGGCGCGTTGGTGGGTAAATGGAGAAGTAAGCACAGGAATGAACGAGTTTTCAAAAGAAAACTCGGGGAGATTGTAGTAGACTGTAAGGTGGCCCCCAGATAGGTCTACCTCCTAATTCCTAGAAATCTGTCCTAATTCCCGTTGCCTTATGGGCACGGAGACCTTTACAGGTGTGATTCAATTAAGAATCTTGAGATGGGGAAATTATCCTGGATTATTTGTGTGGGACCAACATAATCACAATGGTCTTGGTAAGAGGGAGAAAGGAGGAGTCAGCATCAGAAAGAAGGCAGTGTGACAGCAAGCAGAGAAGGGAGTGGTACCCTTTGCAGACTGGGGAAGGGGACACTAACCAAGGAATACAGGCAGCCACTAAAAGCTGAAAAAGACATGGAGACACATTCTCCCTTTAGAGCATCCAAGAGAAACCAGCCTGGTGACCCCTTGAAGTTAGCACATGGAAACTGACTTTGGACTTCTGGCCTCCAAAACTGTAAGAGGATAAATCTGCATTATTTTAATGCCATAAAGTTATAGTAACTTGTTACAGGAGTGATAGGAAATTAATACAGAGATTCATAAATTTTTAAAATGTGAGTTAATGGTCCCTGAAGTCAAACAGGGTAATAGCTGTGCTGACTGGAAGTCTCAGGCTCCTCCGCGTGTCATGTGGTCAGGATGCCCTAAATTGTGGTCTTGGGCCCTGCTGATGAGATGTGCATGCAGTGACAAGGCCCAAAGAACCAGGGACTTGGATGAAATTTGCTTAAAACCAGTTTTTCTGTTTCCATAAGATGTTTAAAAACAAAACAAAACAAAAACAACTTGATTATTTCAGGGAAGAAACATTTCCTTCTCCCACCTCTGTACCTTTCTCTGAAACTTTTCCTATACTTTTTCTGATTTTTATTTCACTCTTGATTCAGTGCTATTTCTTTCAAAGAAAATAAAACTACCCAGAATTGAACTTGACTTTCCTTTTGCAAATTCTTTCCTTTAACATATAAGGAAAACTGCTTGCACTCTTTGTTCCTTATTGTGACAGGGGTTGGGAGGAGAGCTTATTTTCAACGTGCCTCTTGTCCAGAAAAATCCTAAATTGCTTTATCACTGCATTATAACATGATTTGTTAAGCTTTTTTTTTTTAAAGAGTTTATGTATTTATTTACTTTATTTATTTTAGAGAGAGAGTACCTGTACATATGCATGCAGGAAAGGGGAGGGATGCAGAGCAGAGAGAAAGGGGCAAGCAGATTTATTGCTCAGCATGAGGCTTGACACAGGGCTTGACCTTATGACCCTGAGGTCATGACCTGAGCCAAAATCGAGTCAGATTCTTTTTTTTTAATTTCTTTTCAGCGTAACAGAATTCATAGTTTTTACACCACACCCAGTGCTCCATGCAATGTGTGCCCTCCATATTACCCACCACCTGGCTCCCCCAACCTCCCACGCCCCGCCCCTTCAAAACCCTCAGGTTGTTTTTCAGAGTCCATAGTCTCTCATGGTTCATCTCCCTCTCCAATTTCCCTCAACTCCCTTCGAGTCAGATTCTTAACCAATGGAGCCACCCAGGCGCCCCATGACTAGCTAAGATTTTTTAGTTGCCTGAAATGGAATCTTGGACTGGTAATTCTCAGTACTAATGTTCATAGCACCTAGGAGACCTTGACAATTTCCCTTAGGTATTCATTGTCACATTGGTACACTAATTTGTTAATGATAGCATATCATTATTTTGATATTTTTATTGGCATTTTTATGAGTTTTCACCACATGCAAACTGCATGCTGGTTGCTTTGTGATAGTTGATAGTTAACTACTGTAGTATTCTGTGACATTTGAGTATGGATGGGATTCATTGAGAATAGTGAGCAGTAGAAAAATCTAATGAGCAGTCAGGAGTTCTAACAGGCAGGTAAAGGGATTGCTTTGTTCTGATAATTGCTGTTTTTCATGTTTATCAGATACAAAGATTACACATGTCAGCCCCCTAAATTGAATCCTCAGGAAAGTTTAGCTGTATATGCATTTGTTATGAGAGTTGATTTTTAAAAGTCCTTAACTAGATTTTGTTTTGTGGGTTTTCATTCATATCTATAACAAAAAAATTAAATTGATAAAAGCTATCTGGTTTTCTTAAATACGAAATTGAGTAACAAAGTGAACCCTAGAATATTACATATTATCCACTTAAAATTGACACACTGTAGGGCAATATACTTGGCCCTCAAATTTATTCTTATTAGACTCCTGTACAGCTGTGGTCTACAGATTTTATTGTGAATAAGAATCATTTGGAGTTAGAGAATAAAATATTAGTTCTTGGGTCCCTTACCCCAGAGATTTTGCTTTAATCAATTAAGAGGGGACTCTGGAACCCCCAGTTTTAACAGGTGCTGCAGATAATCTGAAAATCTTCAGACTATACTTCCAGAAACATTGCTATAGGTAACATAGTCCATCAATAATGAAAATAGTGACTGTGTGCTATGAAATTACTTTAAGACATTCCTTAGAGTCCTTTCAGTCTTTTCAGAAAAATAGTTGTGGGAACCATGGCTTGCCATATGTAAATATGCTCTGCTAAATTCCTGTACACTTTGGAAAAAGGCTTATTCTCACTCAGTGAGCCGGTGGCAATTGTAAGCTTCTGGATTTCACTCAAATTTGTAACGATGCAAACGACATCCTTTAGATGTGGCTATAATGCATTTAGCTCAATGACAAGAAAACTAGCAGATATTTCCGTAAGACGTACCAATGGAGAAATAGCGCTCGCTGCCAGTAGCTTGATCTGCGTACATTGAACATTTAATAGTTTGTGTTTTTTGCTTATTCACTTGTCCTAAATGCTTAATGAATAGGCTCTAAAGCTTTAATTTTCAACCAATCCTAAGTTTATTACTAAAGTTTATCAAGCAATAAACACACTATTGCACTTATAGTGTCATGTTTTTATAAAGCAGTTTATAAAAGGTGACATCTGGCAAAGAGGCAGATCTATAAAAATCATGCTGGTGGATGTAGTGTCATTTTTTCTGCCATACTCCCAGAAAGAGTAATATTATTTTGACACACACATACATCCCCACTGTCAAGTTTCTATTTTTATAGTTAGCTTACTGCACATATCCTTAAGCTATACAAAACCTTTGGGCTAATGCAAAAAGTGACATTTCTGCATATTTATTACAGTACTATTTTAGAGATTGACTTTGCCTGATAGGGTTTTTCCAGAACAGTGTCATTTTCATGGCAGTAGACATTGTCAAGAACAGTACTATTGTGCAGTTAGTCAGGAAAGGTCAGATATGGAAGGACAAATCATAAGTAGCTTAATTTAATGCTTGGCGTGATTGTT
This sequence comes from Mellivora capensis, assembly GCA_004024625.1. Taxonomy (NCBI): domain Eukaryota; kingdom Metazoa; phylum Chordata; class Mammalia; order Carnivora; family Mustelidae; genus Mellivora; species Mellivora capensis. The sequence continues at coordinate 27,532 of PISX010016009.1, forward strand.
TCTTAGTATTTGCCAGATACGTATGGAGAGAAACCTATGTGCAGCATAACCCTGATGAACGGTCGCATAGGTGGTCGGAATCTGAACTCGTGCTTGAGTTAATGCATGCCCTAGCCTGTGATCCAGCAACCCCACTCTTGGGTTTATCCCCAAGAGCAATGAGTGCATTTTTCTACTAGCAGACTGGACAAGAATGTTCATAAGAGCTTTACTTATTAAAGCCCCAAGCTAGAGGCAACCCAAATGCCCATCAACCACTAGATGACTTAATGTAGTAGACATAAAATGGATACTTCACAGCAATAATTATATACCATCTATTGATTTGTGCAGCAACATTAATGAATCTCAGGGGCAGTTGAATGAAAGAAGCTAGATATTAAAGTGTACATGTTGTGTGATGTACACTACTGTGAAACTCAAGAATTGGCAAAACTGACCTATGAGGATAGAAGTTAAAATAGTGGTTATGTCTGTGTATGTGTGTGTGTTTTGTGTTGGTTATTTGGTACATGTGTATACATATGTAAAAATGCAGAGTGGTACACCTAAGATTATCCCATTTATATTTTCAGGGAACCTGTTGTGTAATAAACCACTCAAAAACATAACAGCTGAAAACAATTTGTTATTAGACCTCACGATGTTGTGGGTCAGGGACAGTCACCTGGCATTGCAGGGATGACTGGCTTATCTCAGTTCAATAATATTTGGAGCCTCAGCTTAGCTGACTCAAATGACTAGAAGGGGGTTGAATGTCTCTCTAGCAAGTGTCTTAAGAGAGTAGGTGGAAATTCCAGTTTCTTAAGGTCTGAGCATAGTAGGTTCTACAGAATTCTATTGCAGAATTCTACTTACTGAGGGGTGCCTGGGTAGCTCAGTCAGTTAAGAGTCTGCCTTCAGCTCAGGTCATGATTCTGGGATCCTGGGATTGAGCCCAATGTTGGACTCCCTGGAGCTCAGCGAAGTACCTGTGTTTTCCTCCACTCCTCCCCTTTCAGGCTTGTGCACTCTCTCTCACTCTCAAATAAATAAATAAAAAATCTTTAAAAAAAAAAATACTGAGCTCACCAGACTAAAGGAGAGGGGGACCCAGAGCCCACCTCTCAATGGAAGGGTGGTTAAAATGTTGTGGCAATCTGTGTTTTGTTATACAATATATGTATATATATATATATCAATTAAAACTTTTTTAAGAAGTAAAAATCAGTAGCAATACTCAAAACTTTCTTCTCTTTTGGAGGGTATTATAAAATTTGAATCTAGTTCTGAAAAAGCACAAACAACCAAAGAAACCCTCCATCTAAAATCCATTTCCAATAGATAGTACATCTTCTCTCCATTTCTTTTTGAGTTTGAAAATTCTGTGATTTTTTTCTTCTTTTATTTGAAGTTTCTGGGCTTTGAGTTTTTGCCTTTTTTTTTTTTTCTCCAGGCTTGGGTGAACTTAGACTTTTATTTAATCATTTACAGCCTATAGTTAACTGTCAGAGTGAAGTCAGATAAGGCTTTTGATACAACAGAAATCCTTTGCTCCTTTTGATTTATGGATAATGAATTTGCCCTCTTATAGTCAAAGTGTGATTTTTAAAAAAAAAAATCCCATATCTCTTATTAATCTTCTTTCAGAAGTATGTTGCCCAACAGACCTCTTTGTAAAATTCCTTATTAGTTGATGAGAGCAGGTCAGCTGAATTTATGCACAGGGTTTTATGTACGATTGACTGGAAATGTTTATTCAAGCTAAATATAGCTGGCGAGAAAGCAGAGCCTTTTAAACCATTGGGCTTCATTAGGACATGCCACTGATGGAGACAGCTTGGACAAGCAGTGTATGTACACAGAAAGCTGCATTATCAAACATATCAAGAGGTCTCCACGTCAGTACACCGACTATCTCTAGCAAAGATAATTACTACACCCATGCCTGGCATAATTTGGGTCAAGAGCAGCTCTTCAGCCAGATCTTTAAACAACATGGTACATCTCATTTGAAGAAGTTTTCAGGGCCATTTCCCAATTTTGTGCCAGTAACTTCAAAGTCTGTGTTACAGAGTCAAGATTAGAAAGATCTAAACTTGTCCTCTCAGATTTTCTTTTTAATTAATTGCAAAATGCTATCCTTTTGCTCCCCCTGAGAACCAGAAAGGATTTATGTGGTAATTCCATATCACCATAATTTCAAGTCGCTGCTTTCATTCGTCACTTAAAGAGCTTTGCGGTATATAAAGCCGTCAACCCAGGACCATAGCTGTATCACTTTGTCAAAAGAGAGTTGTTTGCACTTTACATGACAACCTATTTGTATAAAGTACCAGGGTTTGAACTAAATATACCCCATGAATCTGAGACACAGATGATGGAATCTTGTTTGTAGTAGTTGCTGTTTGCCTCTCACACTCGATCCCACCAACCTTCAGACTCACGCTCCCTAATCTAATGTGACTTTTTTTAAATAAGATTTTATTTATTTATTTGACAGAGATCACAAGTAGGCAGAGAGGCAGGCAGAGAGAGAGAGAGAGGAGAAAGCAGGCTCCCTGCCGAGCAGAGAGCCCGATGCGAGATTCGATCCCAGGACCCTGATCAGGACCTGAGCCAAAGAAAGGCAGAGGCTTAACCCACTGAGCCACCCAGGCGCCCTAATGTGACTGTTTTTAACAGATCCCGTTAATTAAGAAATGGGAATCTGAATGTTGCTTGAGCCACCTTGGAAGGCACATAATTCTAGAGAGTTATTTTGACACATTAGTTTCCTCTTGCCAATCCCAGACTCAAATGGAATTTGAGGTGTTACTGTACACATCTATATATGTATTTATATAAATGGAATAGCTAAAGGTTGTGTGTATGTGTGTGAGTAATATACACACATGAGTCAGTGAGTATGATAGAAGCATGATATTAGGAACCAGCTGGATTCTAGTTTTTTGGCCCTCCACTCACGAGCTGTATGACTTTGGGCCAAGTAAGATGTTTGAATCTGTTTGCTCCTCTGTACCTTGGGAGAAAGAATCCCAATGTGCATGATTATTGATAGGGTGCCATGTGTGACATTTCATGAATACCAGGAAATCCCAATGTTCTAGTAACTATCACCATTAGCACTTTTTTTTTTTTCCTTCTATGAGTTCAGCTGATTCTCTGTGGAAGGTTTTGGTTTGCTTGTTTGCTTTAATTGAAACATTTTCAAGAATTAGTTCATATCTGGGGCACCTGAGTGGCTCAGTGGGTTAAAGCCTCTGCCTTTGGCTCAGGTCATGATCCCAGGGTCCTGGGATCAAGCCCCCATCGAGCTCTCTGCTCAGCGGGGAGCCTGCTTCCCTTCCTTTCTCTCTGCCTGCCTCTCTGCCTACTTGTGATCTCTGTCTGTCAAATAAATGAATAAAATCTTTAAAAAAAATTAGTTAATATCAAATTGTTAACAAATGAAAACAAATATATATTTGATATCTATTTTATGTAGATATCCTTCCCAGTAAACTAAGTCCTTACTGTACAGTCTTTTCATCAGGATCTCAAAGGGGCCCACAGTCTAACTCCCACAAACTTGTTCAAAATGTTCAATCTCAGATCCCATCCCAGACTGATAGGAAAAAACTGTACTCTAAGATGGTGACCAAACCAGCAAGGGAATTCCAGTCCCCATCTCAAAGCCCTTCCGGGTTCTTCTTTCCTACCCCATTTCCCACATGTACCAAAAGTACCAAGTATGCAGAAGTAGAAGGGTGTAAATCCCCCTCCCTGCTTGTGCTCGGGGCTCAGACTTTTGGAGAACAACCTTGTCTGAGACCACCGGTGTTAAATAAACCTATGATCCTCCAAAGTCTTCGAATGCCGCTTGGTTCTTCTGCCAGGACTCACTCCAGGTTCTGCAACAAGACCTGTTGAATCAGAAACTGCATTTTAGCCTTTGTTTTTTGTTTTTTGTTTTTTTTTTCCCAAAGATTTTATTTATTTATTTGGCAGAGAGAGAAAGAGCATGCGTGGGAGCATGCAAATAGAGGGAGCAGGGGAAGGAGAAGCAAACTCCCCGCTGAGATGGGAACCTGATGTGGGGCTGGATCCCAGGACCCTGGAATCATGATCTGAACTGAAGGCAAATGCTTAACCAACTGAACCACCCAGGGACCCCTCAGACTTTGTTTTCACCCTAAAGTGAAAACAGCACCTTTCTAGTAGATTGACCACTGGTTTTTGAGTTGGCAGACTCAGGTTCTGATAGTTTTAAACCATAAGCTTCAGTAAGAAATATATTTTATGTCATTACCCAGAGAGGGTAGCATACAGACTCATAAACACTTGTAATTAAAATGAAAGTTTCACCAAGCAATATTTATCCTTGCTATAGGCTACGTGCTCAGAGATTTTTTTTTTTTTTATTGTATTTCAATTTAAAACTCGGCAGTCATGGCCCTCTGAATTGATTTTATAATTGTTTGTAAAGAACTGTTGTGCTTACGCGACCTTGGGCAAGTCATTTTTTCCTCCCTAGGTCTTGGTTTTCTCTACTGTAAAAATCGAGTGGGTTGGGCCAATTAATTTAAATGTCTGTCAGCCTGAACAGCCTGAAATGCTCTTTGAAATGTGAAAATCCACTCTGACCACATTTAAGCAAAGGAATGTTTATTGGTTATTGTATGTGTTGTGTTGTTTCATTGAGAGGGCCTGAGAAACATACCAGCAATGGCTCCCACACCACAGCTTTTGCATAATAAAAGCTCACAGCTCAGAGTGGTAGACAACAGGAAGTAAAAAATAGTCCTAAACACTAAACCTAAAATTGCAGGTCCTAAACACGTTATTATTTAAAGCAAACAAAACACACTGTAAGCTTTTAAAATTGTGCATACTCTGTCAGTATGTAGCGAAAACATAATGAACTCTTTTTCTTTGTCTAATACGCAATCAGAATATCAAGCAGTCTTCTCTAAAAAGTGATAACTGTACAGTGGAGAAATCTGCCAAGACCTTGACCAGGGATCATAATTGCCAAACTTTACCAGTGAGGAGCTGTGGATATTGTGTGCCTCCCAGAGCGATGTCTGTGGAAGGCCAGGACTTGATCAATACGGTGTTTGGGCAGAAATACATAACATGAACCTAATCACTGAGACACATCAGAGAAACCCCAAATAAGGAATAGTTCTATTTAAAAACAAACCTGTGGGTTGGGGGGTGGGAGTGGAGATGGAGATGTATTGTTAAACAGAAAAACTCAAAGACAGATGTTGGAGATTAAAGTGTCCTAAGGAGACATGGACACTAAGTAAGCTCTTATACTAGGTCTTTTCTTTTTTTTTTTAAATTTTTTATTTTGATACTAGTTAACATACAATGGTATTAGTTTTGGGTATACCATGGAGTGATTCAGCACTCCCATATATCACCTGGGACCCATCATAATAAGTGGCCTGAATCCCCAACATCTGTGTAGTTCATCCCTCCCCCCCACCTCCCCTCTGCTAACCATCAGTTTGTTCTCTATAATTAAGAGTCTGTTTCTTGATTTGTCTCTCTCTTTCTGTGATTTGTTTTCTTTTGCTTATTTATCTTGTTCCTTAAATTCCACATAAGGGTGAAATTTTCCATTTTCTGACTTATTTCACTTAGCATTATACTCTAACTCCATCCATGTTGTTGCAAATGGCAAAACTTCATTCTTTTTTATGGTTGAATAATATTCATATAAATACAAATGATATACAAATGAAAGATATATCTATATCTATATATCTTCTTCCTCCAATCATTAATTGATAGGCCCATGGCTGCTTCCATATCTTGGCTACTGCAAATAGTGCTGCTATAAACACAGGGGTGAATGTATCCTTTTGAATTAGTATTTTTGTATCCTTTGGGTAAATACGAGTAGTGGGATCACTGGATCATAGGGTAGTTCTATTTTTAACTTTTTGAGGCACCTCCATACTGTTTTCCACAGTGGATACACCTTGGCAGCATTCCCACCAACAGTGCATGAGGGTTCCTTTTCTCCATATTCTTGCCAACACCTGTTGTTTCTTGTGTTTTTCATTTTAGCCATTCTGACAGGCGTGAGATGGTATTTCATCATGGTTTTGATTTGTAGTTCCCTAATGTTGAGTGATGATGAACATCTTTTCCTGTGTCTTTTGGCCATCTGTATGTCTTCTTTGGAGAAATGGAGAAATGTCTGTTCATGTCTTTTCATGTGTGTATGGCTTAAAACATTTCTTGCTCCCATTACATATCTAAAGTGGCTTGTTAGGGAAACTCTGGTCAGGAACTCATGCTCAAAAATGCATGTAGTAACTCAATCCCACAGTCACCAGGACAGGGAGCCAAGAAAATGGAGGATACCTTTGCAAGTATCCATCTTAAGTGTTTCTATTGCTTCTTCTTCTTTTTTTTTTTTTTTTGAGAAAAAATATTTATTTACTGCTTTAGTAGCCACCCAAAGACTGTGTTTTGTTTCCTCTAATGGATCCTATCCACTAGTTATGTTGGCCTTCAGAATATTGGTATCATAACACATGTGCATATGTATCATACATTTATATACAAGTATGTACATTCTTTTTTTTCCAAAATTTTTTAAAATTTAAATTTTATTAACATACAATGTATTATTGGTTTCAGAGATACAGGTCAGTGATTCTTCAGGCTTATATAATATTCATTGCTCATTATATCACATGCTTTCCTTAATGTCCAGCACCCCATCCTCTCACCCCTACCCCTCCATTATCCCTCAGTTTGTTTCCCATGATTAAGAGTCCCTTATGATTTGTCTGTTCATGCCCTCTTCCCATTTTTTAACTGGAGTATTGCTTGTTAAGTGTTGCATTTTGTAAGTTCTTTATATATTTTAGATACTTATCCTTTATCGGATATGTCATTTACAAGTATATTCTCCCATTCTGTAAGTTGCCTTTTAGTTCTGTTGATTTTTTCCTCTTATACTGGGTCTTAAGCTGGAGGCAGAAATACTATCTGGGACATCATTGGGTTAATTGGTAAAATTGGGGAACAGGAAATGGTGGATCAGATAAAATATTGGACAAAAGTTACATTTACTAAAGTTAGTTATTATGCTGGGTGATGAGAGTATCCTTTTTTTTTTTAATTGACATAGTATAATTGACATAGAATATCTTACATACATTATAAAATGATCCCCACGGTAAGTGTAATTACCTATACAGTTATTAAAATATTATTGACTATATTTTCTATGTTGCATATTACATCTCTATAACTTATTTATTTTATAACTGGAATTTTGTACCTCTCAATCCCCTTCATGTATTTTGCCTGTCCCCCCAACTCTTCCCCTCTGATAACCAGCATCCATTTACTCTGTATCTACCAGTCTGTATCTACCAGTTTCAGTTTGATTTTGTTTTCAGATTCCACATGTAAGTGAAATCATTAAGTCTGCTGGATGGCCAGAGCTGGAGCTGGAGAAGGCATGGGCCAGGGGTGTTAGGACACTCCATGTCACCTTGGAGGGATGGTTGGAGCTGGAGTGGGCTAGGGGCTTGTGACTTAGCGGGGTGTTCCTAGGACCAGCTAGAGTGCCTAGACCTTGCTCTCTTCTGCACTGCAAAAGTGGAGAGGAATGTAAATAGTGCTCACCAGTGCCTTCAACCTAGGAGAGAGTTCCAGCAGCTTCTGCAATGTTTGGAGGACACTCTAGGGTTAGTAAATGAGTTTCCTTTACCTCTGGTCTAGTTGCCTTTTAACCCGCTGATTTTTTTCTGTGCCCCAGAGTGGGTGAATCTGCGTGTAGACCCCTCAGAGACATCTCTACTACAGGTCATGAGGTCCAGGTGGGGTACTTTTCATTACCATATCTCTGACTGTCCTTTCTCTCCTGTGGAAGGTGTTCATTCAGCCCTCAGTTCCTCTTCAGGGGAAATTGCTATATATACAGTTGGAGATTCAGTGTGTCTGTGGGAAGAGAAGAGTTCAGGGTTTTCCTGTGCTATCATCTTGGATCATCTCCAGAATATTTTAAGAAATATGCATTGAATGCAATTTATTTTCAAAATAAGGGCAGGAAATTAACAATGTATATAAGGAGAGAGAGAGAGTGCAAATGATAAGCAGGTGGGGAAAATACAAGTAAATCTGGGGGTGTGCACAGGTGTTCCCTGTACTCTTCTTGTTCTTGGGACTTGTAGATAAATTAGAAATTAATTCCTAATCAATTTTTTTTCCTCTCTACTTAATCGTGTCCCTATGTGTTCCAAGGATGCCTAGAGTACTTTTGCCTTGGGGTGTGTGCCCACTGAAGGCCAAGTTAGATGGAACTGAAGGCTCCAGTATTCTCTAGCTTTCAGAGAGCTCTTAGCTCTCTCAGGAGCTGACAGGAAAGACCAGAAGTACCCCCTAACTCTGCACAGGTCTGTGGAACATTTTGGTCTTTGCCCCTTCTATCAACATACACTCCTGATCCAGTGCCCAAATTTATTATTAGTTGGCTCGTTTGGTTCCCTTTCTCACTAGGACTTTAGCTGACTCTGACTTCTACCTAGTTCTTATCCTACTTAACTAAATCCTTGCATCTTTGGACACCAGTCTCTTTGAGAGAGCATCACTCTCTTGATTTTGCAGAATATCTCAGGATCCTCTTTTAAAAACCGCTATAGGATAGGGACTCAGATACTAATAGATGCTTGGACATCCCAGGGAGTCTAGAGCCTTTAAGTAAAGGTTTTGGACTCTTCCCACAAAACATTTTAAAAAAATAAAAATTATGGTCTTTTCCCATGGCAGGGGAATGCTGGGAGAGTAAACAAAGGTGTTGCTTGCTTGTCTGCTCTGCCAAGTACCCACATGACCATATTCCAGAGCAGTGGCATTCTGTAATTGTTAATTATCTTTTGAAGACATGTCTGTGTCCTCAAAGACTTGCAGTCTTATTGATGAGGTGAGACACTTGAATGTGAAGCCAACTAAAAGCTTATGTGATTAAGTGCATTCAAAAAAATTACAGTAAGTAATGCATGGCAGGAATCTTAGAGACCAAGAGACCATTGTGACTTTAGGGGCAGCTTGAGCTTATGGAAGAAGGTGGAGAGCAGTAGGGATGTGTTTCCCAGGATCTGTAGAAAGAGGCCCCTAATGGCTTTATCATAAAAGAAAAAAATAGGCAGGAAAGGAGACCAGAAACTGAGGCGTAGAATATCAGATGATTTACTGAAAAATCAGATCTCAGAGTGTCAGGGGTGAGGGGAGAGAGCTCAATCCTTGGCCTCAGGCTGCATTTTCACAAAAAGCCCCAATTTAGACTTTAGATATTATTTCTAAAAGAGGAAAGTTATAGAAATGTTCTGGTAAGAATGCAAAGTGGACTCTGTCAACCTACCTCACCACTCACTGGCCATTCACTTTGAAATAAAAAAAAAAAAAGTTCCTTTCCATGACCTTATGAATATCTTAATTATTGTGATTTTGTTTTTTGGTTTTTAGTCTTTCAAAAAATAGACTATACCTTTGGGACTAATTGGCTTGAGATTTCTTCCTTTTTGTTTTTTTAATATCCTGAGGAACTCAAAAGTGTGTGCGGTGATCTCTCATCCTGCCAGAAGCTCTATCCATCCCCACACATCCCTGTAATAACATCTTACAGTGGATTTCATGCACCTGGGAGGTGGATTTCCTCTCTCCCTGCCACATCTCTGCACCCCCAAGATAAATGGTTTCAAACCTTCACTGCAAGCAAAGTTAGTGTTTATTGTTAATTAATTACTAGCACTTCCTTGACAGAACATAATGGAACTACAGAGCAATCACTTAGAAAAGGAAACAACTGTCAATTATCACTCTAATGAATCCTGTTTAGCAGACGTGATGGCAGCCCAGCTGATGCACAAGCTTCTGTGCCTGCAAAGTGGATCCCTTAAAAACTCCCTCTCTGTACTGAGTGTGTGATTTGCAAGATAACCATTCTCAAGGCCAGATGTTAAAGTGGTGTCAGCTGTGGGTAGCAGCGTGGAATTTGGAACTATTTTCAGAACTAGTGATTAACTCTTCCTTGTTAATATTTGAATGTGAGTAAACAATTGCTAACATTAAAAATTTTAAATGGTATGAAAATGGTGATAACTATTGAGATGTTCATGGCAATGATATAATGGGTGACATATATTGAGTTATATGTGACAGGCCCTAAACTCAACATTCAGTATGCATTATCTCACTGAATTCTCAAAATAATCCAGTGTTAAAAAAAAACAAAAAAACGTGTGAAAGGTAAATTAATGGCTCTTGTACAAATATAAACATGCTTTGTATCTTACACAGCTCATTAATTGATGAGGGACCTAGTAAGATGTTAAAGTCAGTCCAAAGATCATTTGAGATTTTATATATACATGCAATTTGATAGGTTGTTGGGTTAGATACAGAGCAGGATGATGTCCTATTGTTCCATAATAGCTCACACAAGTCACTGTCTCCCATAAGACTATAAAACAGCCCTATAAACAGAAAGCCAACCCTGGCAGTGGGAGCAATACCCTGAAGGAACCCAGTAATCTCATTTGCCTATTTTCAAGTTTAAGGTGATTTTTTAGAGGCCTGTAAGGTTAGGTAGTGCTACAGACCCCAAATTACCAGTGAAGAAACTGAAGCTTTGTGAAGTTAAGTACCTTGTCCAAGGTAACAGTAAGAGATTGACCTCAGACTAATTCAAATCTGACTCCTTACACAGCTGGTACTGTGGTGATGAACAACATGAGTGTAGTAAACATGGATTTGGCTTCTACTCCCAATGACCTTGGGCAAGATAATTATTATTATTATTTTAAAGATTTATTTACTTGAGAGAGAGAGTACATGTGCGAACAGGGGGAAGGGGAAGGAGAGGGAGGGGAAAGAATCTTAAGCAGACTTATTCTGAATGCCAACCCATAGCGGGGCTTGATCCTGACCCCTAAGACCAAGAGTCAGCCACCCAACCGACTGAGCCACCTACGTGTCCCAGCTAAGGTAATTATTGTGCCTTAAATTTTTTCATCTGTGAAGGAGTGTTGCTAATAATACTTTTTAACTCAGAATGATGTTATAAGGATACAGCGAGGTGACATGTTAAAGCACTGTAGATAGTATTTGCCACGTAGCGCTCCCTTAGTAAATGGCAGCTCTCGTCATCTTTAGTAATGATCATATGACCATGTACAACCTCCATGTGCTGGACTGCATGTGTCTTGAAAATAGGATGGTCTCCATCTACTCTACTTGAATTGGCCTTTGTTGCCCAAGAGTCTGGGCACAGCCAGCATATAAGCTCTAGGAATCAATGTGGCAGGAAACCAACCCTGTCATGATGATTGTCCAGAACCATGACCAGTTTCAGCTGACAGTAGGAATAAGTTGCTAGCGGAGTACTTGGAAAAATGACATTTCCCCTGGGAACAAAACAACAGTATAATGTCTCATATATTTGTCCCTGCTGCTTTACAAACTTAAAGACTTTATAGATGCATAGATTCATGATACTGGTAGCCAGTGTCAATTATTTTTTATTTTTAAATTTTTTAACATTTTATTTATTTTTGGGAGGGAGATATAGAGAGAGAGAGAGAGAGAGAGAGAGAGAGAGGGAGATGGTGAGCATGAGCAGGGTGGAGGGTCAGAGATAGTAGCAGACTCCCCACCAAGCAGGGAGCCTGACATGGGGCTCCATCCCAGGACCCTGGGATCACAACCGGAGCTAAAATCAGATATTTAACTGACTGAGCCACCCAGCTGCCTGCCAGTGTCAATTCTAAAATGTCCTCAAAGTAAAGATAAGGGTCATACAACGTATGCCAGAGTAGATTTTCCTTGATGGCAAAAATCTAAGCATGGCATTCAGTCCTTCCTGGAACTCATATTCTTCTATATCACTGAGAATGAATTTTAAATGTTGAAGACTTATTTTTGAAGTTCTTGTTTAAATTCCATTGAGTTGCATACAGTGCAATGTTAGTTTCACGTGTCCAAAATATTGATTGAACACTTCCATACCATGCCTGGTGCTCACCACAAGTGTGCTTTTCAATCCCATCACCTTTTTCACCCATCCCCCCCATCCACCTCCCCTGTGTGTGGGTCTTATCTTACAGTCTTGCTTTGATCAGATGAGGGGCTAGAGGCATTCTTATGAATTTGTCTTTTAGAATTAGGGACTACTGAACAATAGAAATCGAAGGTCAGATGACAAAATGGTGTGTGGCTGGTAAATTTACTGATTTTAAAAATAAGACTTCCTGTTAAGCAAGTTGAAAATTTTTGAATAGATACTCTACTGGAGACAGTTCTACACTGGTTCCTTATCTCTGAGATGAGAGCCTTATTGAAGTCAATGTGTCTATATTTAATTACTCAGGTACACCAATAATTTCTCTTTATCTCTTTTCTTTGATGTCTGGGAAAGAAGGAAGTATTCATGTCCAAAGGGCAGCATGGTTTCTTGATTTGGAATTCTTTAAGAACACATAAAAATGACTAACTTTGCCTTGTCAGGATTCACGTGTCAGATTTTTGCCTCATCACAAAGCATACGCGCCATGTAAGCATTTACAATTGTGACCAGGAGGAAGGCAGATACTCTAGTGATCAATTCTCCATGATTTGCTTGTTATTATTGATAATACAAACAATATGTCTGTATTCTCTGAGAGCTGACAAGCACCAAGTATATTTTTAAACATGCCAAATGTGTTTAGTACTCCTCCTACATATTTCCTTAAATTTGTAAAATGTAACATTTGTGTTTTTTTTTATATTTAGAATTATTGCCTTATAAACTCTCTTACCATACTGTGAACAGTACAAAGAAACTCAATTTAGTTTTGCACATAAATTGTTGTGAGGAATTGTTATGAAGATCCACTATCAAAGGGTTGACCAATTGTTCCTAGTGGCAATAAGGTGGGTTGGAAGAAAAGGGAGCTGGGGAAGCTCTCAGTCTAGGGACATTGAAGGGACATGCAAATGAGTCCTTGTTAACTCCTGTCAGGATTCCCCCAAATCTGCTTTTATAGTGTGTCTCCTTCGCAGAAAGGCTGTAGATAAGCCTAAGTAGGTTAGCTCCAGATTTCTATTCCACATAGCCTTGACACCCTGAAAACAAGTATATTTTCTATTTTACTCTTAGTTTTCTCAAGAAAAATGGGACTTAAGTCACCAGTGAAATATCGCAGAATGTATTGAGGGGAGATACGTTTTCTACTTTTAACTTCTTTGGAAGTTCAGTTGATGTGTTCTGTACTGGAGCTTGCCAGATGCTGTGTATTTTAGTTCTAATCAGAAGTCAGACTAAGTCAAGAAGAGAATCAGAAGTTAATGAAATTCCCCGGTATGTTTGTGTCTACTCAGCTTCATAACAGGGATAAATCCTAAACTTTCAATTTTTAAAACCTCTCAAGAATACATACCACAGAGCTAAATGTGGGCTCCTTTAGAAAGTAGTGGAGTTATGTTTTAATTGCACAGTCATTAACTGACTAAATTTGCTTTTTCCAAAATACAAATTTTTAAATTAGCCTTCATGACCTTTATAAACAGTCTAAGTTAAGGTAGAATGTAAGCAATGTAGTCTCATTAACTTTAATAAAGTTCGATAAAAATTCTAAATTTAAAATACTGTCTTCATAAAACAGTGTGTTAATGCCAAAGCATTAAGTAGCACATCGGAGTTTGAAATTATTAAATATTACTAAGTATCCATTTAGAATGAGATTTATTTTATGATTGCAGACACCTCCCAAACAAATTGACAGTCAATTGCAGTGCATTTTGAGATGTAAAAGCACCATTAATTACTGTTAATGGTGCTTCTCTAATGTATGTAAATACATCATCTGCACCCAAGCTCATGGCAGTTATTTCTACTTCTTTCTAGACAGTTTAAAGATCTTAATTTATTAATATTCTCAACAAGTCGAAAGATAAACACATTGTTTTGAAGCTCTTGATGAATGGCGATTGGGGACATACTGTGCTTGGGCTGAGAGTAGATATTAGCTTGTTGGCTGGCAATAGCTCATGCAACAAATCCTAGAAGAGACACGAGGAGTTTAAACGTTATTAGGATTCTCTGGAAGCACTTTTTTCCAAGGCCCCTCAGATTTGGAAATTTTATTAGTCTCACCCTACATCTATTTCATTATTTGTCCCAGGCATGCTAAACTCAGTGCCTGCTCCTGTCATGGTAAGCATTATTTTAGATTCCCTTTTCTCCACATGATTGACAAGGACTTTTTCAGGAATACACTGGTAGAGCAGTATTTCCTATTTATTATGTCCTTTCATCTCTGCCTGAGCTAGAATATTCATGCTGCTCTTAGAACGGGCTTCATGTTGTAAAAGTAACAGAATAAAGGGATATGCTGTGTTTTTCTAGCAACTCCTCACCCCCAAATCCAAACAAAGCAAATTCCGTAGAGACTCACAGGTAGGATTTTCACCAATTTAGATATAACATGCGACACCTGACAGATTTGATATATCAACATATGGATTGTTGTCAAATGCCACAGGTTGTGTAGTATGGAAGGAAAGGTAAATTTTTTGTAATGAAATGTTTTGTGACATTGATTTATTTGTTTATTTTATTTATTTATTTGTTTATGACTATATATCCTGGTGCTGTACTTTTCATCTCCATGACTTATTTTATGGCTGGAATGTTGGAATTTTTTTTTTTATTGGAGTCTAGATTTAAAGTTCGCTTCCCATCCCCCATACCCTATCTCCTTTAACTTTCTTTGATAGAGACACGTACAATCGGCTTAGCTTGGTTGCTCAATAAAGTCTGTAATATTGAATACCAATGAAAAATTCCAAATATTGCTTCTAATTTAGAGTTGCCAGATTTAGCAAATAAGGATGTAGAGGCCCAGTTAAATCCGAGTCTCTCAGTTAAACATGAAAAATGTTTTAGTGTAAATATGTCTCAGGTGATATGTGGTACCTAATATACCAGAAGTTTTTTATTACCTGAAATTCAGCAACTCATCCTGTGCTTTATCTGGGAACTCTCGCTTATGAAGAAAGATCAGTGCTTTCTATGAGCATGTAAACTCATACACTAGTTGTCTCAGCTGTAAAGTGGTGGTAAAATTAGTAATCTCCCAAGGCTGTTGGAAGGATTCAACTCACTGAAATGAGTAAAGCTTCTGGAACCATTCCTGGCACTTAGCAAGCACTATAGAAGCATAATAAGTTTTTGTCCCTGAGGTGGTTGCCATTTGTTCCAGCGTTAGACACCTTTTCTGCTGGAATCCTACTGGTACAGGTCTGTTAAGATGTAAAGAAGTCTTCCTAATGCAGTTGATAGAAACTCGACCAAAATACAGTTTGGCCCAAGTGACCCTTGACTGAGACACTTAAAAGTTTAAGTACTAGAGTCTTCACAGGCATTGAAAAGAGCCACAATGGTGACTTTTGCCTTTGCATTTTATAGAGACTTTTCTTAATATTTATTATGATATGTCAAATCTGCTCTAGAACATACACGTGCTTAAGTACAGAAGTATAGAAAGGATAAAGGAGACAGGTAAGAGCCAAGTTGCTAGTCACAGTTGATCATAATCCAAATGGAGGTAAGCAGTGTGAGAATACAGGAGTTTCCGTATCACCAGATGGAAATTCACCACGGTGGTGGTGGATATTTTAAAAGTAACATCAGCAGGGGTGCCTGGGTGGCTGAGTCGCTAGGTTTCTGCCTTGGGCTCAGGTCATGATCTCAGGGTCCTGGGATTAAGCCCCGCATCTGGCTCCCTGCTCTGCAGGAAGCTTGCTTCTGCCTCTCCCACTCCCCCTGCCTGTGTTCCCGCTCTCATTATATCTCTCTCTGTCAAATAAATAAATAACATCTTAAAAAAAAAAGTAACATCAGCAAGTGTTCCTAATTATTAAATTGTTATCCCCTAAGAAATACCAAGTACTGGGCACCCCTGCCTCCTGCCCCTGCTCTGAACGTCTGTGTAGACATCAGAGTAGGTTAGGTTATAATGCAGGAACAAATGATACCAAAATCTATTTGGCTTTACCAACTATGATTTATTTCTCATCCTTGCAAGGCCCCCAGAAGACCTCCCAGGACTCCTTTACTCCATAGGGTGACTCATCCTTTAGTCCACTGCTGTTTTGTGGCAACTTTATCTGAAGACTTCAGTGTTTACCACAATTGAAGAAGAGAAGCATGGACACATTACCACTGATCACAGTTGATAGCCCTGAACTGGTCATGTGTCCTAGTGCAGCAGCTACACAGGGGGCTCAGAAACATCGCCTCCCATGTGTCCAGCAACACATACCTTTTAGGAGAGGACCCAGAATGGTTTGTACTGGTTTGCCACACTAGCAACTATCGCTGATTGTGCTATTCCTTCCCCCAGAGCCTAGAAGCAATGTCAGCATATTATCTACTGTATGGGCAGGCAGTAGTTGGCAAACAAAGCTGGCAAGAGAACTGAAACCCATCAGCCATCAAGTGTACCTCTCTCATAAGCCAGTGAAAACACCTATTGCCGTAGGAATTTGGATTCATGTATAATGGCTAACATTTTAGAAATGAGTGGAAATAGATTCTTATCATAGTTTCTATCGCAAGCTTATATACACTGATTTGAATTTGCCATCGCTCCAGGCTCTGTGTGATGTGGGCAAAAGTAGTTTTCAGGTATGCCAATTTGTCAGTCTTGATGATTATATTTTAAAAATGTTTTTCCAATTTACCTGAAATTGAACTCCTCCCTAGCTTTATTCGCATGCAACAAAAATATTAGAAGTTTCTCATAGCTGTGACAAAGAGGGAGAGAAACTTATTAACTGCAATAAAAGTTGAAAATTGTTTTTTGGTCCTGGAGTAAAACCAATGGAATCAAAGCTTTTTCTAGCCCAAGGCAATCTTGTCGGTGATACCTTGAAATGCTACTTGTTGAGAAATTCAGATCAGACCCCAGTGGAGCCTGGCCATTTCAGTTCCTTTTTCACTTAGATGGAATTTTCTGGTGGGTGACACTTTCTCCCAATTAACTTTGGTGGAGGGACATAGCATCAGAATGTTCTCAAATCAGAGATAGGAGTTAGACAGCAGTGCAATAGGACTCTTGAAAGACTGGAGAATAGTGAAGAAAACCTTTTGAAATGGGGAATTACACTTCACAAATCTCCTGGAATGTGGTTGGTTGCTCATACCAGTCCTAATCAACAAAATTTGTTTTCTTTTAAATAGCTTTTTAGTTCAAGGCTCTATGGTAGACATTCTGATGAATATCAAATTATAACGATGGTGTTTTATAAACATAAAACCTGAGACATGAAAGAGAAGAGTATGATCTATAATCAAATACTTAGGTATGCTTTTCAGGATTAAAAAGTCAGAGGAGCTAAGGCAGGAGAAATAACTCAAGGTCACAGTGAAGGTTTGTAGGAGGTAAAAGGTCAGTGAATTCCCTGTTGATTAAATATGGCAGGAGGGGAGAGAAGATGAAGAAAACCCTACACTGAAGTCATAGACATTTAGTCAGAAGCTGTTTTGTGTCTCTTTCAATAAATAACAAGCTTTTCTTAAACTCTTAGTGATTAGGGGGGAAAAAAAATGACCAGTATCTTCAAAAAGTAAAACACACAACATCATTTAATTCCCACAGCATATTGATTTAAAAAGGTCCTTCAGTTAATTTCTAATTGCAGCCTCTTGATACTTCTTTTAAAAAGCAATTAAAATAGATGCAAAAACATATCAATCTGACATTGAATTACAGCCACTTTAAATACATTTAGTCAATGTATGTATTTAATGATCTCCTGAGAACAAGCATTTTGTTTTCTTTTATAAGATTACTCATAGTTTCTAATTGACGAGACCTATATTTAGTGCTTAATGTATGGTTTTCAAACCGCAGAAGGTAATGTACAAATGCATTTTCATTGTTTAAAATCCAGACACTGGAGAAAAAGTGTGCTCGGTACCCCATCCCACGTCCACTTTCCCTTCAGTCCTTCTCCTCCAACTGTTCAAAGATAGGTGTGAATTCTTTGGTATCTTTTTCTAGGTGTTTATTTGCTAAAGCCTAGTGACTATCGATCCCCAGGAGCACCATGGAATTCCAGGGTAGGTTTGTTAGTGTACTACGGCAAGGGTGAGCACATACCAGGAGAAGTGTGGGTGTCTCAAAAGGACAGATGTGGAAAGGGGAACTAGAAGTTATCGAGGGCTAGAATTAGTCATGGGATAGTTTAGGTATTGGTGAGAATGTCAACTCAGCAGTTTGAGCAACATAGTTGAATAGTCTACAAAGAGAACGTATGACTCTGAATGAACTAGTATGAGTTTAAGTTTCGTCTGTAAATATGGCTTGGTTGGGTACAGCTTACCGGTTTTGTGAGTCATAGTGCAGATTTATAAGTTATGGTTGATACTTCCACTCCCAAGTAATATATATTTAAGACAACTGGTGAAACATACTAATCCATATATTTCAAATTTTTCTCTTTGTACTTATGAAACAGTGCTAATGCCAGATGTCAGAGTTAACTTCCCTATTTTAAAGCACTGATGTTAGTTTTATTTTATTGATCATAGAGCTATTAAAAAGAGTTAGAATGATTCTTTTAGATTTAATTTTTATTTTAGAATAAATCATCTAAGGAAAAACCATTTCAGTGTTTTGACTGAATGAACAAATTATATTCTTGAGAGAGGGGAAGCCTGAATGGGATCCAGGGATCTCAGGAACCCTGGCAAATCTAGCTTGGGTAATCTTACTTGGGTACTGGAAAGGGGACGCTGGCTGCTGTTCAGGGAAGAGCTTAAAACGAGGCAAATGAATATGGTGACTATTAATATAGGAGGTATTAATATAACCTCTATTAATATAGAGGTTAGAGAGAATGGGACTGGATCTAGGGCTGATAGAGTGAAGTGGACAGATTTAAGAAAGATCCAGAAGTACCACAGCAGGACTTTGATACTCTGATTAGACCAGTGGGGAATGGGAGAGTGAGAGTTAGCCAAAATACCTCACATATTGATACTAGTGTATCAACAGTGGCTGAATCCATGCTGAAAATGGGAAAATTTTGAAAAGACCAGGTTTTATTGAAGCAGGATGGGCAGCAGGCAGAGTTCATTATCACAGTGAAATAATGGGCCTTTTGTTTGTACCTTGACTGAAATGTTACAAAATATCTTCCCATATCCTCTGTGGGCTTGTACTGACAGCAGCTATGGAGGAGCTTCTAGGCAAATATCTTCTCCATCTTACAGAAAAAAGCCAGGATTGACTGAATGTTTAAGTGACAGGTTGAGTCACAGGACTATAAAGTGACAGTCCTTCCATTAGAACTTGAGTCTTTTCATTTTATTTCTCTTTGTTTTCTATCCCTTCTTTTGCCTTTTCTCCAGTAAAGCTGTGAGAGCCTCTTGCTTCTTCTCCTTTGTCTTAAATCCTCTGACATGATAGGATCTGGTGAGTTAACCTGAGGAGAAAAAAACAGGTATTAAAAAACAAAGGCAAAGGGACTTTCACATCTGGGAAGATGGAATAGTTGTCTTTTTTCTTCTTATTAACTCCAACTGAAAACCCTGGGTATTATAAAATGAACATAAAAAGATTCTGAAAGGTGGAGAGAGGAAGTCAACCAGTCGGGGACCTGGAGACAGAAGAAACAATACAGTAGTGAATTCCTTAGGTTTTATTTCTGCCTTAGGTATGGCAGCCCTGGAACTAAAGCAGCCAGCAACCCTTAAAAACCAAAGGCCCAGACCCTCCGCTCCCCCCAAAAAAAGTCCTAACAAAAGTTTGTTCTCCCTAGCCAAAGGATTAAGAAATGAGCAATCTAGCAATATAGGAAACTTCTAGACAATATTTGCTCTACTCTAGCCATATTCCGCCAGACAAAAAAACCAAACATATGCTGCAGTCTTGCCCCACTTCCAGCAGTAAAGGTCAGGTGAGGAGCCTAGACTTTTACCCTGATGGGGCTCTACAGAAGCACCCCAACTTCCTTAACAGGTTAGTGTCAGAGAAGGCAAATAAGGTGCTGGGACTTTCAAAGCTGCTTGTAGTAACTAACAACTACAAGTGGGGAGCCTGGATTTCCACCCACCAACATTAAAGAAGTGCTCCTCTGTTCATTGGGC
>PISX010016010.1:0-47649 GCA_004024625.1 Mellivora capensis
TGCTAATCTCCGCTTCCTTACTCCGAAATCTGGCTAGTCACTACGGTTCAGGAAAGAGGTCAAGACCAGAAAGCACTGGCAAACATTCACAATCTATTTATAAGAAATCAAGAAAGTCCCTTCATAAACTTCGTCCTCACTGGGACTTCTTTGTGTTCACATGGGTTCTTTCATTTGATGGCGAACTCCATGAGGACCTATCTCCTGGCTCGGCTGGAATCATCCATACCGTCTGCATTTTGCTTCATGTGGAAAATGATGAAATCATAGAGCCTCAGAGAGGTTCTCGCAAAGTGTTCATCACCAGCCAGCTTCTTGACATTTTACTACACTGCTGCCCAGTGCGCATTGTGGTGGTTAATTTTCCGTGTCAGTTTGTCTAGATTGTGGCACCTGTTTTTTGGTCAAACATGAAATGAAACGTTACAGTGAAGGTGTTTTCTAGATGAGATGACCATTTAAATCAGTAGACTTGGAGTAAAGTAGATTACTCTCCATAATGCGGGTAGGCTTGACCCCCTCCGTTAAAGGCCTTAAGAGAAAAGACTGTGCTCCCCCAGGAAGAAGGAAATCTGCATCCAAATGGCCTTAGGATCCAAGACTGTAACATCATGTCAACTCTTCCCTGGGTCTTCGTCTGCCAGCCTACTCTAGATTTGGAACTTGCCAGCCCCCATAATCTCATATTAACCTGTACTATATGTATTTTATATATAGTTTCTGTTTCTCTGGAAAACCCTACCTCATATAACCATCTAGCCAGTTCTCAAATACTGTCAAGTGATCAGGACTTTTTTTCTAACATTGGCCTCTGTAACAATACAATCTTAGGATTGAACCCCACCTCAACAAGGCACTATGCTTTTGAGCAAATTACCTAGACCTTTCTGAGGCTCTCTCTCCAACTACAAAACAAGTATAATGCCAACTGTCCTGCTAGAATGTCTTGGAAATTCCAGATGATATGTATGAAGCATCTAAAACAGAAATGCCTCTGGATAAATGGTAGTCATCATTTTGTTTTGATGAATTAAATGTGAGTAAGTCCTGCCATTAAGAGTACAAGCAGCTAATAGCATAGCTGGTTTGAACTTCTCAAATGAATGCACCTTTCTTAGCTAGAAATGATCTGAGCAGTGAGTATCATAAGATTGCCTTTTGCTACAGTGTTGCTGTGCAGGAAGCCTCTAGAATAGAGTCCTCTATTCTAGAAAAGATACCTCTGGAATAGAGTCAACTTCGTTGTCTCTGACACAACAAAGAGAAACTGCTCAGAAGATGGCTCTCCTTGGCTGATAAGATCAGGAATCACAACCGGTAACCAAGGAATTGAGAGACAATGGTTTGAAGAGCTCATAGGCCCACAGAACTTGCTTTAAAACCAAATAGTGTAGGGATTCAAAGGAGGATCCTTTTAAGAATAGGCCCATCACTCTTAGTCATACTCCCAAGTGAATCGTATTTTTTAAAAGTGATCATCACTAGCCTAACGTGCATAGGTGGTATGGGGTATTTTTCTTATATGTGAGAACTCATATTTTTCTAAAGACCTTAACTACTGTGTAGGTGATTATTTTCCAAATGTAAGTATTAAAAATTTCAAGGGCATATCAGCATCACGATTGACATTTCAGATATGAAGTCATAATAAATTATTTAAGATAATTTTTAAAAAGGAAAATGTAAACTTCTGTGAAAATAAATGCTTATATTTCATATTTAATTTGATACTGTGATGGTTTAGAAATATAGGTTTCAATTCAACGTTAACTCACTACATTCATGCTACAATGACTTTCACACCTTTCTGTCTGTTTTGGGTCCCAAACTACTTTAGACAGGACATTGGGACTTTCTTTTTAATTAATCAGTATCTAACATTCATTATATCTAAGAAAAATATCAGAACAGCTTTCAAGAAAAATTTTGTTGCCTCTTCTTTTTTTAAAATATTTTATTTATTTATTTGACAGAGACAGTGTGCACGTGTAGGGGAAGCAGCAGGCAGAGGGAGAGGGAGAAGCAAACTCCCCACTGAGCAGGGAGCCCAATGTGGGACTCGATCCCAGAACCCTGGGATCATGACCTGAGCTGAAGGCAGATGCCCAGCAACTGAGCCACCCAGTCTCCCCTTGTCTCTGCTTCTCAAAATACACTTCAAATTGAGAACATGGTGTTGCATACAGCACAAGTGAGACCATGCATTTGAGAGTCAAGATAGGTAGATGTGGCTTTGAAATGAGAAAGAGAGTCAGGAAGCACAAAACCTCTCACCTAAGGATAATGTGGTTGCATAGGGTAGACATAGCCAGAGTTCTACTAAGCTGTAATGAACGTTGTTACTGAGAACCCATCGGATGACTAGTTCCATGCCGAAGGCCATTCATTCTTTAAGTAGCAGAAGCTGGTTGTCACGAGTGGTTGGCCCATAGCCTGTGGCTGTGTGAATAATCACACAGAGTAGGAGCCCCTCAGAGACGCTCGGCCTAAATCTAGAATGTTGACTGCAACCACCAGAGACAGGATGTTTGCTGGAATCCAACCAGTAAGCTAAGTAAGGAAGATCAACCAGGATTTGTCTGGAGTATTCGGAAAACAGTGGTTGGAAGAAGGTGTAAATTAAGGAAGTTGAAGAGTGTTTTCTTCAGGAATGAAAATACTACAAAAACTGACAAAAGCTTATGCTTAGGTACCATCTATGTTCAAGCCCATCACTTTTGGGGGAAAATTGTGAGAAATTATGCCATTTTGCATTGGTCTTTGAAAATAACCATAAATGACTTTAACATCCATCACCCGAAGAGTTTATTCAACTTTAACATTTGTCATTTTATCTTCTTCCTGTTTATTTTGTCCTTTAGCATTACTTCTTTTTTTTTTTTTAGATTTTATTAATTTATTTGACAGAGAGAAAGAGAGATCACAAGTAGGCAGAGAGTCAGGCAGAGAGAGAGAGACCGGGAAGCAGGCTCCCGGCTGAGCAGAGAGCCCGATGCGGGGCTTGATCCCAGGACGCTGAGACCATGACTTGAGCTGAAGGCAGAGGCTTAACCTACTGAGCCACCCAGGTGCCCTTAGCATTACTTCTCTAGAGATTTTTTTTTTTTTTTTTGTCAACAATATGGGATAAAACTCTTTATGACCCTGTGAGAGAGTGCACAGAATCAGGACATAGATATATATCCACCAGCATAAAAACCTAGTCCTCTAGATTGTTTGTAAGCCAGCAATTTAATATTGTTTCTTTCCATGACCTTATGATTTTTCAGGAACAAAATTATCTCTCTTTGCTTGACTTTGTAAGGCATCTGATAGGTTGGTTTTGCTCTTTCTGTTATTTGAAGCCAGTCTTATCTGCCTATTCGTGGGAGCTGTCTCAGCAGTTAGCTCTTATTTTAGAAAAAAAAAAAAGATTCTGTACAGTAATATTTCATTTTGTCATCATAGATAACAAATCACAAAAGAGCTGTAGCTCATAATGTACTGAAAGAGAATAGTTTCTAAAGATGCTCGTTTTAAAATAATACTAAAAAAAGAAAGGCAAGCTCTCTTGATTAGTGATTTTGAGAATTACTAGCTCTTGCTTCTATTTGAGTTTAGGAAAGCTATGCTCTATCAAATAAATATTCTTTTATCAGTATGGTACACAACCTTCAAAATTTATTGAAATTCAAACGGTATACAAAGTAAAGAGTCCAATTTTTAAAGTTCCCTTTCATAGCCTGTGCTTTTTCTTTATGCTCTATAAGATGCATTGTTAAATTTGGACTTAATTTCCACATAAGCTATTCACTGCGTGAACACACTTAATTTGAAAGGCCCTCCTCATGTTCCTTGTAGTTTAGTCTCTAGTTGGCAAAGAGGGAGGATAAACAACATATTTACCCGCAGGGATTTTAGTGAGATGAACACGGATCACTGCAGAATACTTAAACAAAACAAAACAAAGTCTTATATTTGAGAGCTGTATAGTGAGGTATTTAAAGACAAGGATTTGGGACTATGAGCAGGCCTGTGTTTGTGACTGGATTCTGCTAAATTGGAAGTATGTGGCCTGGAGGACATTGTCATTCAGCTTCTCTAAAATTACTTATCTATAAAATTAGAACAACAATCATACCCACCACACCATGTTATCGTGAGGACTGTATGAGATAGGAAAGGGCATTTAGTGTGTATCCTGGATCTGAGGACTCAGCGGGCACTGATGACCATTTATTCCTGCACAAATATTAGTTGGTGAATCTATTTCCATCTCATTAAACCTGTTTACTTCAAGCTGAAAAGCAGAACTGGTTCCAGTCTCAGTCATGTTTCTTAGAGTAAGTGGGACACTGGAAATGCAGGAGGGGATCTGGGATGAAAAGTCTCAGCCAGATATTGCTTTCAGAGTCATAGGTCATTGTGCCATAATTGGAGCCCCACACAGGGATGAAACAACCAGTAAAATACAGAGGGAGAGAGAGAGCAGGAGAGAGAGAGGAGGAGGAAAGAGAAGTGAGGACAAATTCATAGGGAGCACACAGAGTGGAGGTCAGGAAGAGGAAGGAGAAAGTGTCTATTTTCCCCTGAAACATGAGGGATAGAACTTGGGTTGAGTATGGATACAACCCAAAATTTCAGCTAGGAAGAAGGTAAAGCACTAACATATTTAATGACCTCTACTTGCTCAGATATGGGTTTTGAGATGATTTGTTAAAAATAAGGGAAGACTAGAAGTAGGAGCGGTCAAAGGACCAGCTTCAGGAAGGCATGTAATTCACATAGGAGAATGGGAGGCAGGGTTTGAAGGACCCATGGGACCAGGCAGGAAGGATCTTCGCTGTTATCTTCCTACCGAGGAAAATGATGAGCTGAACACAAAAGTTTTGGAATCTGAAATTGCTCATAGAGTGCACGATAAACGAAATAAACTCAAGTATCACCTTTCTAGGATTGCTCTCCTTGACACGTGGTCTGATCTTAATATCCCTCCTCAATATTTCTAGAGCAGCCTATCAAGAAACTCATCGTGCTGGCTTATCTACTCGTATTTCTCCCCAACTAATTTGCAATCTTCCTAAAGGCAAAACCATGTCTCCTCATTCCTTGGCATCTACCGCATAACCTGGGACATTATTAAAATTCAGTGAAGGTGAATGAAAGTGAATGAATCAACCAATAAATACAAAAGCTAACTATATACTATTGATGTAAATAACAAAATCATGGGGCTCCTGGGTCACTCAGTCTGTTAAACGCCCGACTGGTGATTTCAGCCCAGGTGATGATCTCGTGGGTCATGAGATTGAGCCCCATAGGGATCCCCACTCAGTGGGAAGTCTGCTTGAGATTTTCTCTCTCTGCCCCTCCTCCCACTCATGGGCACCTACTCTCCCTCACTCTCTCTCAAACACATAAATCTTTAAAAAAGTTAAAAAAAATCATAAATGAGACATGGACATAGCATATTTATAGCAAGCTATGTAAAAATGGGTCTTCTAAGAAAATGAAAGATAATTATTGAACACTTTTTGCAGCAAAGGTCAATAAATTCTTGTTAAGCCATTGTGGCCAACATTTGCATTCAAACAGTAAGTGTCTTCCTCAGGATGGCTTCCAAGTTATTCTGCAAAGCTCTTAACAGATGCACTAAGCCTTCGCCTATCGCTGAGAGCCAAGAGAGTAAGAAAATAATGAAAGGGCTTTTATTTTCATGTACTCTTGAATGGGCTTTTCTCTTATAGAACCAAAACAGCCTGAGCTTCCATGCAACTAGTGATATCCTTTCAGTGTTTGAAAAATGCCACACGGATGGCAGCGCCTTTTCTATGGTGAGACTATGCCTATGGCCACACCAAGTGGGTGATTTTATGGAACTGGTCTGCTAGTGACTTGTCACAGCTTGGATGTGGTCTGCCAGAGTGATTCGGAAGAAAGCTCCCGTGTTTTTTATCTGGGCCTAGAAAAACTTAAATCTCCTAACTCTAAGGGCATAATTTATTTTAGCCTCCCTCTATGCTAAAATAATACTATGCACTGTTTTCAAATCTTTTTAAGAAGTACTCATGTGATGACGATCTGGTCATTTCTACATGCATAAGTGTATCAGAAGTGTCGTGAATTTTCTTCTTTTACTGATCGCTTCACTTCACTGTTCTGTGGGTCTTTGTGAAGTCCCCTCCAACCCATAGGCTGATTTCTCAGCCACCAGGGGGTCTCAGTAAGTGTGAGAAGCATTGCTTTGCTAACTACCCTGCGCTACAAAATACCGGAGCCAGGGTCTCCAGTGTACACTCTCCAGTCCCTCCATTGTATCTGTGTTTACTCTTTTTCCTAATGTCCTTAACCCAGCTGAATGATTCAGTCAAATGTCAGGCTCTTGTTTTCCATGATTAATTTTATCTGTCAACTCCTTTGTGTTGCCTTTTGTCATTTTTGTTTTGTTTGTGGTAGGAGCTTGTGCTGAGAGAGAGAGAGAGAAGAACACCAGACCATGGGAGCTTCGTCTTGGGGTAAAATGTAAACTCTGGGAGTCCTGGAAGGTAAATGGGACTTTGGTGTCATCTTGACATGCTTGGACCTTCACCTTGATTTTTTACCCTTTCCGGCGTCAGTTCAATAGACGTTTTGTGGCACTCAGTAGCTACCGAGGTCTGTGCCAGGCCTTGGGGATGCAAAGACAAAATACAGCTTTCTCACATAAAATGCTCATAATCTGGGAAGGAAAGCAATGTGGGAAAGTTAGGAAGTTATTATTTTGAAAAATCAAACTGTTATTTAGGTCTCAGTGTCCCCATCTGAGTGAAGCATGTGTCAGTTCAATGAACTGCTGTAAGACACGTTGCAGTGATATTTAAATGCCAGTCAGTGGGAAGACACCTCTCCTGCACTACCTTTGTGGAGGAGAGGGGATTCGAGTTGAAGATATCCCCACCCTTGAGCTAGTCACGGCCTCCTTCAAGCCACCCATTCCTTCTTGATTTCAGACCCTCACTCGTCTCTGGAGGGACCCTTTGAGATGCTTCTCGGCGATGCTGAGTGCATGGTGGGGGAGGGGATGTTATCTTAATAAATCCATTCTGCCAATCTCAGTGCCTATCTTGCTCTGCTCTGGGGCCTGTATCCACCTCATTGTTAAGTAAGTATAATGCAGAAAAGACTTCAGAAAGCCAAGGTGTAGATAACTTTCAGTGTGGTTTGGTACATATTTGCTTTCCTCCTGTGGATAGCTGGAGGAGATTATCTCGTGTCTGATACCATTTGCTAATAGTGATATAAAAATGCATGTCAGGAGAAAGAAATCCAAAAGCATGAATAAGCCCTTAATTATTTTCAAGAAAAAAGATGTATAAATAGACCGCTTGCTGGGAAAAGATTTACATTTTACCTTATAAGTCATTTTAATGGCTTATGTTTGAGCCGAAATGTGATATCTAAACTAGTGACTAAAAATATACAGAGAGTTCCAACCAGAACAGGAAAATTTTGCAGGGAAAGGAACAAGCAGTGAGAATAGGTATAAGGCAGGGTCTGACTTGTACTTGCTTTGGAAACATGTGACATTATCAATGACAATGGTCTACTCTGTGCTCTGTTTCCAGTATTCACCCCTCGGGCCCCACTCTGGGCCTGCTGGGCAAGGTGCACAGAGCTGCCCTGGGTCATATTGTCCCCAAAACCCCTGCTCCCCAACAGGCCATACTACCTCTCTCATCGCAAGGCTTCTCCTCTACCACTGTGAGGTTTTCATGCCTGTCTCACCAGATCATGCTGGTCACTCCATGAGGCCATGTAAGTGTGTAGTATGAACCAAAATGACAGTTGCTTTAAATCTGAATCTGAATTTGTTCTTTCCATTCTCTATTCCTTGAACATGCCATCCAGTCCCGAGACTTCCCCAATTGTCTTTAGACAGAAGATTACCAAATCCTTTCTCTTGCAGCCAAATTGCATTGCTTGCTGAACATGTTCTCTTGGGTAGATCACCTTCACGTCCAACTCGGTGTGTTAAATTAGTGCGTTTACCTTCACACCAGCTTCAAGTTCCAGTTTCTTTTCTTCTAAATGTTAGAATTATCCTGTTCAGTTGCCTAAGGCCAAAACGCTGGGTTATCTTCCATTCCATCCTTCTATTCATTAATGCCACACCTACTCCTTGTATGCAAGGTGTCAGGCACTGTCTTAGCACTTAGCATCCACAGTGATGAGCAACCCGGACATTCAAGACTGTCCAAACCCAATCTTCTTCGTTCTTTTCCTCCACTTTGGTCAGGTCAACTCAACCTGCCCATTACCTTCCTCTGCCTTCATCTTGACTCAAGACCTCAGATGCAGCAGCAGTGAAACCTGCCTTCGCACCCTTTGGTGCAGTCCTCACCCTCCTGCCAGGCTCCTGTGTGGGTTCCGCATCCTCACACAGGACTTCAACCATTCCTCCCACCTCTAGCTGGTGGCACACGCCCCTTGCCACTCCGTAATGGAACAAGATCACCTTTCCCATCACATCCAGCACAGATCTTTGTAACTCTCCTGTCCTAGGACACACTGGGAGCTCTTTTATTCTTTTGCTCGGATTTTAATCTCTTCCCTCCACTCCTAAAGCACAGAGGAAAGTTTTTGTCTCCGCTTCTGAAAACTTTGTTCATCTTCAAGGGAAACTCTATGAACTTTTCTTCCCTAAAGACTTTACAGAACATTCTCAGCGAGGCGCTGATACACTCAGTCATTCGGATCTATCTTTATTTTATGGGAAGAATATTTCAGAATTTTCCTGCTTATCAAATAGCATGTTTTATTTTTTTTAAAAAAGATTTTATTTATTTATGTGTGTGTGTGTGAAAGAGAGAGAGAGAGAGAGAGAGAGAGAGCAGCAGGCAAAGGGAGAAGCAGGCTCCCTGCTAAGCAAGGAGCTTACTATGAGACTCTACCCCAGGACTCTGGGATCATAACCTGAGCCAAAGGCAGATGCTTAACAGATTGAGCCACCCATGCATCCCTCAAAAGCATGTTGTAAAGTTGAAAGTACTTTTATTGCCAGGAGTTCAAGTTGCTCTGCTCGGTGGCTTGAAACTTCTGGTCCAGCCGACACTTCTTACAGCACAGGACTTATGAACTCTTAATGGACTTCCAAAGGAAAATAACTCTCCAGATCATCTCTCTTCATTGGCTAAGTTCTGACTTGAGCTGTGACTCGTCTTTGATTGCATATATACTTTTCTTTCCAATTTTCATTCTTCTTCGAAAAATATAAAATAGTTCTTGAGAGTTTGCATGTTTATTTTTGTGGTGTGGAGTTTCTGAAGAGGTTACGTTAGATGCTTGGAACAGATGTCAGGAGACACAAGTTACAACGATTTTCTTTGTAATAATGAAAACGTATTTTCCTGACAAGTGGGAAAAAAAGTACATTTATTTTCCTTTGTTTCTCCATATTTTTGAATAGACTGTGCAATGTTCCTACTGTTCCTCTTTCTCTCTCTCCATATGCATGCTTGTATATATGTGATATTATATACACTTATATTTACTTATATAGAAAACATATCTATATTGAGAAAAAAGTAGAATTCAGAGCACCATCCTGCTTATATGAAAAGCACAATATAGTTTGGAAATTTTGTATCATGCATGATGTTTGTGTGTAAATAATTACTTGTAAAATCAAGGTAAAATGCTTGGCCTCCATAGCCTTCAACAATTTACCACCAAAATGGCTGAGATATGCATCCAACAGGTAGGACTTTAAAGAAATCTTGAATAAAAATGGCCTTAGGTCTTTTCAGTGGTGACCTCAGCTCTTAAATTCACTGACGTCTCTTTTTCTGTAGCTAGGTTGTGATTGATTGTTCTGAACACAAACACCAATAGATCAGAGAATTAATTAAGGGAAATCTAAATGCTTCTCCTTTACTCCACTCTGCTTCTGGTGCCTGCTGGGCAGACGCACGCAGGCGGGTAAGCAGGTTATTTCTCTTTAGGGTGTGCAGGATACACCAAATGTTTCGATTGCTAGGCTGAAGAGGTTTATTCTAAGAAAAGCCTTTATGATCTAACTAAAGACTATCCAAAGAAATCAATTGCAGTTAATCTTTCTAATTAATAAACAAATGTGTACTAAATTGAAGAAAAAACCTAAAATTAAAAAAAATAGAGAACTACTTAATACATAGTCTGAGAAAATGATTTCATAAAACTAACACATTTGGAGTTACAAATTGGTAATTTCGGATGAGGTAAATTACCTTCTGGTCTTTTCATACATTTCTTTGAAGTAGATTTATTACCAAGAAAGTTGGCACTGCAAATATTTATACATTGAACTATATTTTTAAAGGCACAAAGGCACAATTACAAGGTTGTTTTGGGGAGAGACATTCTAAAGTAAAGTGCTTTTTTGCCATTTATATAGTGCACCTTAATATATGTGGGATAAAAAGTTTGTGGTCCCTTGTTTCCTGCTGCTTAGAAACAAATGAAAAAACATTTACTTTTTAAAATGTTTCAAATTGATTTTTAAACTTTTTGAAATGTGATTTCTAAAAATCCTTCCCTGAATGCACCCTCTTCTTCCTTTTAATTGCTTGATGTGCAGACCTTTGTGCTGTCCAACCCAAAAACCTCCTTCTCAGCCTGTTACCTCCCTTGCTGGCTTACTTACAGAAGAGTTTGTGATTTGGTTAACATCTATCCTTTTTTTCTTCCCTTCTTCCTTCTTTCTTTCTCCCTCCCTTCCTCCCTCCCTCTCTTTCTTTCTTTCTTTCAACTAGGTACCATACCCAGTGTGGTGCCCAGTGCAGGGCTTGAACTCACAACCATGAGATCGAGACCTGAGCTGAGATCAAGAGTCAGACGCCTAACCGACTGAGCCACCCCAGTGCTCTGTCTTCTATTTCTGTCAGTGTGTAGTCATTTTAGGAGTGCAGATCGATTGCCCAGCCTTAAGGTTGAATCAGTACCTATGTTTCCAATCGAAGTTCAGAGTTCATGAACGAAAACCTGTAAAGGTCAAAGAAGGTTTCTGTTTTGGATAAAAATACTCCAAAGTTCTTCCCTACAGCCTGACCATGTGATAATACTTGAAGTCTAATCATAGAACTATTTAGAAAATACCAAAACAAAGCTTTTTAACATGGTCTTCAAGACCCTTCATGAGTTGGCCTCTGCCTACTGTTCTCAAGCTTCCTTTCTCACAACCATGTCTCTGAAATGTTGTGCCTCACCCACATTCAAATTCTTCTAGTGTCATGAGGTGAGGAACCATGTTCTCTCCATTTGTGCTCTCCGTGCTCCCTCCAATAAGTTTCCATCTTTTGTCACTCAACCATAGAAGGAACCAAGTTGTCACCTCCTCGGTAACGTGGGCAAGGATCATCCCACTTAGCCCCCATTATATTCCCTGAAGCTCTATTGTATTTTAACTGTATATTAATTGCTTAATCTCCACCCACATCTGCCTTGAAACCCAGAGCTTAGACTGGCACTTGACATTAAGAAAGCACCCACAAGCACTTTTTGAATGAAATAATAAATTAATCCATGTGTAGAGAGAATTGTCCATGAATGTCTGTCTGAGCCCACTGTGGATAATATTGCATTTTTCTCTTCCCTCTGATTGATCTTCCTGCCCCCGATAAGGTTCTTCTATGTGTAGACATGCTTTGGATATGGAAAAAGGGTTGTTTGTTGATCCCCATCCTGAAGCTTCCTTCTTGAGCACAGTCGCTTGCGGCTGTGAATTTGATATAACAACAGAGGACCATAGAGCCTGAGAGGTCAGAGGATCTCAGGAGTTATGTTCTACAGAGCTGCCCCAACCATATGGGGAAGCCCTTGTTTTCATTGATTGCTGAATAAAAGCCAGTTCCCTTGGCATTCCTCCAAAATAACAATTACAGTTTAGGACACATCCTTGTCCTTGGTTGATGGTCTCCATGGTAGGGGTGGAGAGCTGAAGCAGCTTATCCTCTCATGTCTGTCAGGTAGCTTTCTACACTAGGGGTTCTTCATATTTTGAACTGTCAATATATAATTTCCAGAAAATTAAAAATATGTTCTCTGTACCCATATAGAATGAAGGTGCTCAAGGCTTTTATTTACCTCCTTAATTAGTAGGGGAACCAGGAAGATAATAAATCTGGACCCAAGAACATCTGAGGAAGAGGGTTTGGGATACATCCTCTGAAGATGCATTTAAAAAGCTGAATATTAGAATCAGATATAGATAAGTTAAATATAAAAGTGTACAATATCCTATAGAACAACAACAACAGGGGCGCCTGGGTGGCTCAGTGGGTTAAAGCCTCTGCCTTCAGCTCAGGTCATGATCCCAGAGTCCTGGGATCGAGTCCCGCATCGGGCTCTCTGCTCAGCAGGGAGCCTGCTTCCTCCTCTGTCTCTGTGCCTGCCTCTCTGCCTACTTGTGATCTCTGTCAAATAAATAAATAAATAAATCTTTTAAAAAAAAGAACAACAGCAACAAAACCCCGAAGTCTTTGGGATTATTTTTTTCCTACAGAGCAGAAATCTGCAATTGACATGTAACTTCATGGTGCCTGCCCTGTAGTCCAAGAGCAAAGAGCCAAGTCAAACACGGTGAATAAGGATTGGGTGAACTTGACAAATAGTGACCCAATATGATGTGGGAGAGACTACAATTCACTTTTTTGCTCAATTTCTAAGTTTCAAATGATTTTACTTGATAATGGTTTGCCTCTGGGAATTGATAAAAGCTATGAACCACTCACTCCACAGCATTACGCATACTAATTTAGGAGGTTTGGGAGCTCCCTGAAGCCCCTCCACAGGCCCCCTGTGGCCCATGAACCCAATAATGGGCACTCCTGGTCCTCATTCTCCATGGCTGAAACGTATGCACAAGACGGGAGACATTTGGTCACAACCAGGCTGGCCGTGTATCTTGGTTTTCCTTTCAGGGAGAACGTGCAGGAGACCCAGGACAAATGAAGTGGATTCAGACTCAAGCAACTGGGCCAGCTATCTCTTTTGTCTCTAGGGTAGCAGAGAAGTGCCTCGTCCTACAGTTTCAGTCTGCCAACTCCAAACAAGAGGCAGCTGGGAGTAGCCACTGCCTTGTGCTGTGAGAGCCATGAAGCCAGTGAGTTGCAAGTCAGCTGGCTCCATGGAAATGTGAGAAACTCTGGGCTGTATAGATGTGAAAATATGAGTAGGAGATAGAGGCCGAGCCATCATGACATAGGACAGATAGAGAGAAGTCTGTCCCCTCTTTAGTTGAAAAAAATGCAACTGTTCATCATTGTTTTATGATGCTTTTCCTCATTTTCCAATAAATACTTTTGACAACTAAAAACAAAAAAAAATATTTTTAGTGAAAATGAGGCACTGAGTTTCCATTTTCTAAGAAAGTTGATGATGCAATTGCATGGATTGGGTTGTTTTTCAAAGTTCACCGTCCACAGAGGGAGAAGAGCGGGGCCCTAATGTTACCAACTACTTTTGAAAAAGCCCCAGTGTAACTACCTCCAAAGTTAGTTTTTATTTTTGAGACTTGACCCAAATATTGACAGCTTTAGAGAAGGTCATTTACATATCACTCAGTAAAGCATGATGTTTCATGTAGATCAGTGACTCTTTCAATTAATTTTATTTATTTCCTTTCTTTTTTCTTTTCTTTCTTTAGTGATCTCTATACCCAACATGGGGCTGGAACTCATAGCCCTGAAAACAAGAGTCACGTGTTCCACTGACTGGGCCAGCCAGGTATTCCACACTTGTTCTCTTTGACTCAAGATTTTCACATGTACCATAAAAAGTGAAATCTTTCCATGTGTTGGCTCCAGTGGGAGAAGAATATGTCGAAGAATTAAATAAACATAATTTTTTTTTTAACCATTGCCGTCAGGTGATGCAAAGGGGGAAAGAAGTTAATCTTAACAAGAGTTCTAAATTTTCATCCAGTTCACAGAATCAAAGGAAGGCTCTTGGAGTTTCGGTCAAAGGTGAAACGTGATTGTACATGATATTATAAAGTCAAATGAATAGTTCAACATTGAAGATAGGACAATGTGTCATTCTGTTGTATTATCTGATTGTTTTTAATGATAACATGTAATATAAATTTTGGTCTAGCACAGCTTTCTGGTAAAGCAATTCTTTTATTAAATTAAGAAACGGAGGAGCTTGGTTGTGGTTTACACATAATTCATAGTTACATCCAAATAAGTTTCAATATTCTGTCAAACATAGAATGGTTACAAATATTTTGACATTCTTACATTTAGAAAGAGTCGACTCCAAATTTTTGAAGGAAGCTGGTAAGAATACAAGAAATCCTTCAGCATGAGAGTTCACTCTGCCACCCAGTAGCAGTCAGGTTTGGAAATGTATGAACTTTTGAAGAATTAGTTTCATAACTAAAGTAATAGTGAACTTTAGTTTCAATTTTGTTCAAAGTCACATGAAAATCTTTACTCATATTATTTAAAATATTAAGTATCCAAAGAAAATCAATTTAGAAAACTTGCAGCAGATTGCAATAATTCAAAACAAAGCTTCTGAATTAGAAGATATTATAAATTGTTCCTAAAAAGCAAGGGATGGACCAAACAAATATAATGGTGAGAATTCAAAAGGTATTTAAGATTTAAATGTGATCTTTTACAACTACATTTTGAAATATATCGATTCAGCATAAATTTCATTTGATGGAGCTCCTATTTTTAATCATGTAAATTGGTAATTAGTAACAAATTAAAGTGAACCAAGAAGGCCTATATATGTGCAGCATTTAATTTAATTCTCCTAAAAAGCACTGGAAAAAGTCTTGTGAAAATATCCTTTGAATAAAAGTATCTAAAACGAAAAAAAAAGTATCCAAAGCGGAAGTACGGGGGAAAATAGTTAACCTAAAATATTTACATAATTTAATATGAAAACAAATCAGAAATGAGACTATTATTCATGTAGAATAATCTGGCTCCAGAATGCCAGCGATCTCAGCTCCCATAAAAAGTGTATTTCCTCACTTACAAATATTATGGTCATACATGTATTTCCTTGATCTGTCAACTAAGGGCCTGGACACAGTGATACTCCCATAACAATAAGCACACCTGAGGGCCAGATCTTTGTTTCTAATACCATCCTCTAAGAAGAGAACTCGGGGCTCCGGGGGATAATTAGCTGAATGGAGGACTGCGCAGCAGATACAAGCCTGTAGAATCTGGCAGTGCCAGAAAACAGGATAGTGCTAACAAAAATAAATATCCATTGATGGGGTTATGTCAAGGAGACACAGGAGCCAAATAAAGGAGCTCTCAATGGCCAAAGCTAGAACAGGTTGGGCAAAATATAAAGTAATACTTGAATATAATCCAAATTATAAAACATATGTCTACATATCCATGAGATCCTACTAATACAAGTAACTAAATAAATATAAACAAACAAACAAACAGGGGAGACTACATGAATGTCCCATGCAAAACAATTCCAAATAATGTATCTGGATATTCTTCCCTCAAGGAGGTAAAGCATAACCCCCTTCTTCTTAAGTATGGACTGTGAAGTGACTTTCTCTCAAAAAGGACAGTAAGGAAAGCTGAGGGGAGTAATTTTCCTGTGAAGAAACCTGACAAGATTTCTGCTACCTCAGTCATGTGATCTGTGTTGGCATCAACAGCAGTAGTTCATGCTGATAGCGTGTACCCTTGATAGCATCAAGCAGTAGAGTACTTCTGTGGTCTTCCTCCTCAAAAGATGTTATCCCAGTGCGAACTTGAAGACAAACAAACAAACAACAACAACAACAAGAACAACGAAAACTAGACAAATTCCAGCAGAGGGGCATCCTGTGAAATATCTGGCCAGTACTCCTCAAAACAGTCAAGAGCGTCAAAAAAAGTTTAAGAAACTATCATAGCCAAGAGGGACCTACGGAGACATGACGGTCATTTGCTTTGCAGCATCCTGAAAAGAATCCTGGAATAGAAAAAGAACCTTGTGGTAGAACAAAGGCAATCGGGATAGGCTGTGGACTTCAGTTAATTATAATGTGCCAACACCAGTTCGTTAATTGTAACAAATGTATCATACTAATGTAGTGTATTAATAACAGGAAACTGGGTGAGGAGGTACATGGGAACTCTCTGAACTATCTTGTTAATTCTTCTGTAATTCTAAAACGGTGTTAAAGGTAAAATCTATTTATTTATTTTTTTTTTAATTTTTATTTTTTATAAACAAATTTTTATCCCCAGGGGTACATGTCTGTGAATCGCCAGGTTTACACACTTCACAGCACTAACCATAGCACATACATGGACATTGGGAAAGGTAAAATCTATTTTAAAAGAATAATACGTATACAAAGCCTCATATCTTCCCTTTCACCTTGAGCTCCCATGTGGCTCAGCTGATGACAACTATATCCCCAACTCATTCAACTGGAAGGTCCCAATATTTTGTATATTCATTTTAAGATTGTCAATGTATTTCCACTGAATTTGAGCAGGGATTTCTTTTAAGAAACCCCGAATCTAAAAATACTACAGTGTGATATGATTTGGGACAGTCAAAACCCTTAGTAAGTAGATATTTTGTAAAAAGAAATCATCTACAAAGAAGCGCCAATTTCAAATTCAGTCGCCATAGAACGATGCTTTGAAATCAATTGCTGGTAATTTTATTTTAAAAATTAAAAATGATAATATGCTCTTGAAAAATGTCCTCAGAAAAACATCAGTGCCACAAATCAATGTTAGATATCTTTGCTGTTTTTCCCCTCCTACAAATTACTTCTACTGAACTTGCTCTTAATTTTAAAGACTCATAACCAGTGTGAGGGCACTCACTTTCTATGTATTCCTCATAGAGAAATTGTTATATTTTGTGAATAATTTAGGGGAAAAAAATCCCTTTGTACATTTTCCTAGTACCTAATCTGATGAATACCCAAGAAATAGTTTGCATTCATTTTGTTTCTATTAATCAATCTCGTCTGATGCATCTTAACTCTTCAAAAGAAGAGTTTCCCATTTCTAATCTTTTTCACATTGAAGGATGCAAATATTTCATCCTAAGTATTTCTCATAGACATTGCCTTCATGCCTCCATTCAGAGTAGCTCTCTTTAACATTTTGCCACTAAATATTATCTGCCTACTGGCCCATTCTTGCTGTTGTACTAGTTCTCACATCTCACTCTGTGTAAGATTCTTTAAATCATGCAAAAGATTATCTTTCCACTGCAACAAAACTTCGTATTTGTTCATCTTTGCAAGCAAGGAAAGGTACCACACAATATGGCGGACTCCCATAAAACTTTTTGTAGGAGGAACAATTTGGACAAAAACCTGTCAAAAGGACTGTTGCAACCATAGATTGAGGTTAATGAAATGATGTCTCCAGACCATGGGTAAACCCTAGAAACACTATGGTAAACAGAAGAAGTCAGGCACAAAAGACCACGTATTGTATGACTCCATTTACACAAAATATCCATAAAGGCAAATATATGAAGAAAAATAGATACAAAGACCAGTGATGCCCAGGGCCAGGGGGTGGAAATGGATTGACTGAAAATGAATACCTCGATTCTTTGGGTGGTGGAAATGTTCTCAATCTGGATTATGGAAATGTTTGCCTAATTACGCAAATTTACTAAAATTCATTGAATTATATACTTAAAAGGGTACACTTTGTAGGATGTAAATTATACCTCAATAAGTTACACTT
This sequence comes from Mellivora capensis, assembly GCA_004024625.1. Lineage (NCBI taxonomy): Eukaryota > Metazoa > Chordata > Mammalia > Carnivora > Mustelidae > Mellivora > Mellivora capensis. The sequence goes on from PISX010016010.1 coordinate 17,694, forward strand.
CAGTAATTTAAAAATGATCCTTGACAAGATGGTGGTACAGGGGGATAACTGAGCCAGTTTGACCTCATTAGGATAAATTTCTAAACTTGAGCTTTATTATAGTTACTTTGTCTCTGAATCTGCTCTGAATTTCACAGGGAGCAAACTGCAATCCTCGTGTATAGGAACAAATGTGTTCAGGCTGCTTTAATACATGGTAGAAACTGCAAAGTACTTCACAATGAATCAGCTCTACAGAGAGCTTCAGAAATTAATTATTCCGGGTCTTGTAATTACTTTCAGTTTTATTCAGCCATTACTCCTTCGCTTCTATCATTTCTGTTTGACAACTTTAAAAAAATAACCCCTTATCTTTCTTCTTTTCATAGTTTAATGTCAGCCAGAGTTTTAGATGCCCCTTTTCTTTTCATTAATGCAAAGTTCCTTTCTTTGTGTACATGAGACTACGGAGTTCAAGCAATTAGTTGTAGAAAAAGCTATGAAAATTTTATATTTCCAAGTGAACTGAAGCTCCTAACCTGTGAATAAATAAATGTCACTGATGGGCTAGAAATCAATAATGAAAAACTACAAGGGAGGCTTTGTTGCAAGAATGGGTGCTCTTAAGCAACCCTTAATTTCTGGATATTTATGGTAAGTATTCATGAATGTGAAACAAGGGCATTATTCGCCTCTTTGTATGATTGGGGAAAAGGACCAGAAAGGAGCCAGTTAATAAAAAAATTAAAAAGTCCAGTGGTGAGAAATTGAACATATCAACCATGAAATTGTGTTAATTTGATAATTAAAGTGTCTTAGTTCAAATGTAGATCCTGGACACTTAACAAAATGGTGACAAAATAATTAGGAATAAAGGCATATTATACACACATTAATAGCTGAAATGGATAAAGTGTAAAGCTCCCTTCAAGAAAATGCTTTTTGAACAGCACAGAGCAATTATGCATAGACCTTATATTATTTCACATTCAAAGAGGATCTGGGAAGAAAGACACGGAGCCTTTCTAGTTCGGGCGAGTTCTGAAGGGCACAATCAGAAACAGAGGAGGACCGGAGATGAAAGTGAGGAGTGAGGGATGTAGAAAAGTGACAAATGAAGAAAGATGAGCACGAAGCGTGGGGGCTCAGGCCCCCCCGGCTCCCAGCTCCCCACTCTCCACTAGGAATCTCCCCTCGCCCGAAGTCATCCTTTGACACTTTGTCCTTTCCAGATTTTCTCTAGTCTCTTCCTATAGCCTATCTTCACTCCTTTCTTCCCTCTCTTCTCATAAAAACATTCATTAAGGCTGGAAAACTCTTGAGAAAAATGAAAATGAATGGTTTAATTTTTGCACCGACTTCTGGAGGTGGCAATGAGAAAAAGGGAGCAATGCATCACCTCTTTATAGTTCAGCCGGGACGGCCACCTTCGGAGAAACTTGCAAACTGGGGGCTGGAAACAGAAGGCTTTCAGGGAAGACAGTCATTCATTACAATACCCATTGTTCTGAGGTTGGGCGTGTGAGCTGATATTTGTACAGTTTCGGCTGGGTAATTGGGTTCTCTGGCTTTGTCTCTTTCCCTTGAGGAGTTTAAATTTTTCCTTTTAGAACCATAATAGAAAGATGAGTCAGTGGCCCAGTTTTTTAAAAAGTAGATTTTTAAAAAATGTAGTTTACAGTATAGTTAGAAAAGACTATGGCCTAATTCATGCGAGGGTCTTCTCTTGCACATAAAGCATCCATGAAGCTAACTTTGAATGAGGAGAAAAAGGAAAGTAGATGCTGTAATATTATATTACACATCAAAGCAATATTCCTCCAGTGGTTTTATATTATCAAAGCCACCTTTGTACTTACTGTCCAGCATCAGCCCCGGGTGTTCATGGCTATAATAATAATAATAATTATTATTATTATTATCATTGTATGCTTGTTATTACTTGCATTTTTATTTCTATTATGTATATAAAGCAATTGAGGCTAAAGACTGAAAAGCCCAATTCCATCATCTTGAAAAGAGGAATAGAGGTTGCAGGGGAATCCGGGGCCTCACCCAGATTACCCTTGTTAATTGGGAGTGGACTTGGAGCTAGAAGTCCGGCCTCCTAGGGAGCACTGGCCACTAGATGAAGCTGCCTTTTATTTGGCCTCACAGGGATCCAGCGGCATGGAAACAGGGATATTTTACACGTGTTTGCATTCCTTTTAACTAGATCACAAAGCAAATCACAAAGCATACAAACTAGTTTGGATGGGTTGGCCAGTGCCAGAGACCTCAGAAGATTCTAAGATCGAGTGGGTAATTCACGGGCAGCCCTGGGCCGCACTCAAGCATCCCCAGTATTCCAGGAACTAGAAGTTTTGCCAGGACAGCAATGAGGAACAGATATCAGGGAGGGGGGTGTGGGGTAAGAAATCTCGAAGTAGACCCCCTCCCTCCTGTCTTTCTTCCAGGGATTGCTGAACGCAGCTGGAGCTCTCTTTCTCTTCTTTCACTCTCTATTTCAAGTCAGCTTTCCTTCAAAGCCTCAGTCGTTCTCCTTGATATTTTCTGGGGGAAAAAAAAGAGCGTGATCTCATCCATGGTCCCATAAGCACACATGACATGGTGGCAGGCAGTGGGCATCTGTGGGCTCCTTTATCATTGACATTCCCGAATGTGGGCACACATCACAGCATGACCCCAAAAAGAGACAAGAGCAGAGCCTCATGAATATTTTCATAATCAATCTTCATTTTCAGAGATGTTTTATTTTTATGACATTTCTCAGACAAAACTCAAGATACGTTGCATTAAAGTTGATTTTCTAAGAGAGCGGCTCTTTATTACTTCCCTCTGGTGGCTTCAGGCCAGTGATCCTACCTCTCCGTGCCTTCCTTTCCTCCTCTGTGAAGTGAAGTTAACAGCAGTCCGCACCTCAAAGGCCACTGTGGGGATTAAATGAGCGAAAATTCAAAGCCTTTACAGGAGGGTGCAGGATCAGACCCAAATAACAGCTGTTTGCAATTTTTCCCCGGAAAAATGCTAAAGTTTTTGATAAATTTATCGTACACATTCTAGATGAGATTATCTTCTAGAACACTCATACCTGGTAACCATGGACTGTTCACTATGGTTTGTCCCTTGTCCATGGATTATAAGACAGCAGACCGCCCTCCATACCTCCAGGTCTTCTGGGCTCCACACTCATGTCCAATCTTGGGGCATAGAATGTTATCGCCAGTGTGGTGGGGGAGGGGAGGGCGGGGAGGATGTGAATTCAGGTCTTGATCTTCCCACCTGAGCACTCAACCTGGAACTCCAGCAGATCCACGGCTCTGATGTTTGTAGTGTTCCTTGGAAATAGTTAACATTTGCGGGTTATCTTTATTATGGAAATTAATACTCTCACTGTTTTATTCATTAATATTTTAATATGTTTATGATAAGGCACAACCCAAACCAATTTCTAAATCAGATCTGTCCCTTAGTAATTTGATTTGTTGGAACAGAGAACAAAAGCATTACCAACAGAGTACTTTGAATGAAATTATAATTAATTAGGCATCCGAATGCACTAATTTTGGATGAATAATTAGATGACTAATTATGTTGAAAACAGAACCGTGTGCTTAATGAGATGACCACGGCCAATTCCACCCACAGAGAATTTTTTTCTCTTAGTTAAACTTTTGACTGTGTTTGATGATCCGAGATCACCTGTTGCACGAAAAGATGCGGAGAGGTGTGAGCTGAGCCTGTTTCTGCTTTGCACTTCCCATTATACACCAATTTAAAGCCTCTTTCCAGAACATGTGTTCCATGATAATCCTCTGTGTATTTATTGGCTTGCCGTCTCTCTCCCTGACACCCTCCCCACATACCTACCTCCCCACCCCCACTTACATCCTACCATAATTGCTTGAGTTCCTAAAAATAGCGACAGTGTATTGTTTCTGCTTCCCTGTAGGATCTACACAATGATACATTAACCAAGAAGAGAAATAACACATTGATGGGGCTATAGTTAAATCTTCATCCGTCTAGGAGAAGTATCTGAACTAGCAGATACTCCTCTGAAAAGGGAGACCCGCTCAGATCACAGGCAACCTTGAAGCACTCAGTGGTGCCGCTTCACGCAGCTGGTTCTAACTAGCACCTACTTGGCAGAAAGCTACATTCAGGATTTCTGGTTTTAAGTTCAAACCAATATTTCATAGCAATTGTGTTGTCAGAATTCAGGTCAGGAAGATGGCAGATGTTAATTTAAACCAAAGAAGCAAAAACAAACTCTTTTCACTTTTTCTTTTTTTATCCTGGAATTGGCAGCTCTGCACAAATTCTGGACACAAAAATCAGCTGCAAAGCGGGCTAGAGGCACATCATGTAGAGGAGACTTTCTGAAGGTATTTTGGCGTCTAGGAAATACAGAATAGAGTCTAAAACCCGGCAAATCATAGAATGGTGGGAAAAGGGCTGTCTTTGTACGTCGCAAAGTAATACTGTTGATTTGCTTCATCGTAAAGAACAAGCTGAAAATCATAATGATCCCAGCTTTTGTGAAATGCTTTTCCTGGTCCATACTAACCAGTGAGACAGATGGTTAAGATCAGTCCCCAGAGAAAGGCCCTAGCCTCCGTCTCTTCTTGTTTCCTAGACTTTGAAAGGACTCCCCTTTCAGAAGGGGACTCTGCACAAAAATGAGTATTAACCCCTGGAATCCAGGTAGAGTCAAGTCAAATCTACTCTCTGATTAAAATCAAAATTCCCCATCCTTTTAAGGTAAATGCAAAATTGAGGAAGGATCCTATGAAATCACGTCAATATATCTGTATGCGGGCATCTGTGGGCAAATAGCTGAGCACTGGCCCTTCTCTTCCATCTGTCTGTTAGTTTCAGAGAGCAAAGAAAGATGTACCACTGAGCAGCTCCCTGTCCTGTCTTAAGAGAACATTATACCTCGTAATTCCTCACAGGCTTCGCGGTACCATCTACCGAATGAAATAGGAGTTCTTTTCACACCAAAGCAATTATTAAAAATTATCTGTTGTATTCCTCAAATCAGTCACCAATTATTTGACTAGTGTTTGAAGATTATCAAGCGGAATTACGTGTCTGATCAATATTTTGTTTCCATGACACCCATAAACTAGGTGTGCCCCTGATTCCTTTTATGGCTTGCTTGTTGACCAAACATTCCCACGGAGATTGACCGTCACCCCCAAGCGATTCTGAGGTCTAGGAAGTGATAATCTTATCTGCTTTGCCATTTTATTTTGGTTATTTCTGCTGACCTTTTCCCTGCCCAAGAAAGCTTTAAAAAATGTGGGTCCTCTACCTGAGGATCTCAAAACATTATTTACCTTAGATTAGGCACTTTGGAAGGTCTTGCTGAAGGAGATACCTCATGCTTCCACATCCTGCCTGGAAAAGATCACTTTATATACCCTGGGGGCCACGTGACGTGTTTCTACGCAGACAGCATTGCACTTAAGGAAAAATGGGTGACCTTTTGCTTCTGCCAGTTTAACCCCAAAAGCAAAAATAGAAGCCCACTTTATGGTTTACTCCTCTATGAGAAAAAAAAAAAAACTTAAAAAGAGAAAACTTTGAGAGAGAAAGGGGATTCTACAAACGTCCTGATGTGGAAATGTAGGCCAAATTCAGGAATCAACACAATAGCATTCTAAGAATTGTCTTAGCTTGTCCTCTTTTCCTGTTAATTTGTCCCAAGTTGGGCAACATGATGCACTCTCCTTTAAAGTAACAATTCCTCTGACCTCAGAATGCTAGGCATTCTTTCCTTCTTGCACCAGAGAATTACTAGAAAAATCTATACTGTGACAAAAAAAAAACAAACCTGCAAATATGAACAGATAAAGGGATTCAAAATAGTCATGAGCTTTTTTGTCTTTTAAAGGTATAACCTTAGGAGCCACTGCCTGGCACCTGTTCACGACTTGAGAATGTTCTGTCTGCTATTCCTGCATCTATGTCCGTGTTAAACATGCTAGGGAAGACGTTGCAAGAATTTGAAAATTAAAAAAAAAAAAACTGTTTACTCAGTCCAGATCACTACTGCCAATTTAAGTGGCTTCCCATAAATCAGGAATCTATACATAATCCTGAACTCATTCCAGTAAGTCCAAGTTAACAAATATTTATTGAGCGTCCCTATATGTGCTGAACATATGCTTGTCTTTATGGAACAGAAAACATCGGAATTCAGGAGAAAGAAAAAACAGTTTGCAATTTATCATTGACCAAGGGTTAACTTAGCACTAACGTGCTAAGTTGATGTGCCAGTGTGTGCTGTGTGTGTGTGTTTGTGTGTGTGTGTGCCTTTCTGTATGTGCATGCACGTGAGTGTATATGCACATTTGTTGTGTATGTGTGTGTTCCACATTTGCTGAAAGCATATATTTTCTAAATTACGTGTAATTTAGATTGGTGTATTTTCTTAACTCTAAAGCAAACATTCTTCTTTTTAATTTTTATGTCTTGTTAAACTGTATCTGCTCTCGTGCATTGCTTATTACAGAATTCTACTTGGTATTTGTATTGAGAAATCAGTTTCCCTAGCTTTTTGAGACAGAACAGTATGCATTTTTCCAAAACAAATACATCAAACACATAAACAGGGTTTAAATTTTGTGTTTAAGTGAATGAACTTCCCTGGTGATATTTGATCTGTGAACATTTACTTTTTAGTCCTTTGTAAAAAGGACATAAGTTTATATGGGCCACAAGAATTAGTGTTCCAAATAGAGTTACTTCTTTATGTAACATTCCATGATTGAGAATGCAAAGTATGTCTTCACTGCAGTTTATTTATGGGCACATTCACTGAGGTCCATGTTCTAACTACAGTGGAATTCCTTAGGCAAGTTACATCTCAATATACATTTAGAAAAGATGCAAGCCTCTAGAAAATGAATTGAAAGAAGTCAAGAGAAGGTTTCATACTTTGTCTCTTAACAAAAATTTTCAGACAGAGTTGGTCAGTGACTTCTATTGTTTCTAAACTTATGTTTAAGTGATTAGGATGACTTTATTGTGTTTTATTGCTTTATAGTTTGTGGGGATATGATAAAAGACCATTAATGCTACATATGGGTAAATCCTTTCTGATAATTTATTAACTACTCCCCAATTAAGCTATCACAGAGTTCGGAGGCTATGAAGGGAAAAACAGGTGTTAGATCACCTTTATCAGGCACCAGATCCAGAATTGTGACTTCAGCGTCAACCTCGTGGTGGGTGGGCACTGAATGGTACTCAGGAGGATGCTACCCAAACACAGACGCTGTGGGTCTGCAATAAAACAGAACAAAACAAAACAAACAAACAACAGAAAATGGCTTTACACTATTAACAACTCATGAGTTGAAGTGTTTAAGCATCAATGATCAATTCTAACTTGAAAATGGAGAAACAGACCAATAAATTCAGACATAGTTTCTGCTTTTCATTCCTGGTTTCAAATAGACTTTAATAAGTCACATCCTTTGCCCTAGTGCACTGCGGAGAAGGATTAGCATCATCTCTGTCCATGCATGAGAGCCATTAAGAAGGACTTGGTCCAAGGTCAAGCATAAATTCAACTGCAGAGGTTCCTCCAAGAAGGTAAAATTATGATTACTTCAAGATGGCTCATGCTCCCCCATTAGCCGAGGCCGAGAGCCCTTGCAGCTGTGCCACAGCTGGGAAGGCAGCTGGCTTCCCACCATCTCGGGCTGAGCCCGCACACCACTCTGGAGCTTCCTGCCCTTCCTCGCCGGTGAGGTGGAGATGAGGGCTGGGAACAGAGTTCAGAAGTTGAAGTCTTCTCTCCACTCCAGGTGGCTACATAACAAATACCATCCTATGCAGATCTAAAGGATCCATTTGTCAACAGGAATTCTTCAAAGCAGTGGTATGTAATGCTACTTCAAAATACAAAAAAAAAAAAATCCACATATTGTGAATACACTTAAAATAGTTAAAAAGTATTGATTTATAAAAGCGAGATCTTACTCATAATCCTCATCGGTTGAGATGCAAATAGTTAAATCCTGTATTTTAAATCACCATTTTAATCACATTTTGTAAAAGCAGGGACAATAAGAAGACATGATCAATAGTAATAGTAATAGTAATGAGTAATAGGATGGAAAGAGAGGAATTAGCAGTCAGGAAAGGGTTGTTTGAGGATAATAATGTCTGCAGTGCTAATAATGAATAATCATATAAAATAATGATTAATAATTCAACTGGGAATACTGGCATTCCTATCCTTAGGTCTTTAAAATGCAACCATAGTGGGTGCCTGCATGGCTCATTCAGTTAAGCATCCGACTCTTGGTTTCATCTCAGGTCATGATCTCTGGGTCATGGGATCAAACCCTCTGTTGGTGTTGGACGCCTTGCTCAGTGGGGAATCTGCTTGAGATTCCCTCTCTCTCTCTCCCTCTGCCCTTCCTCCTCTCTCTCTCTCTCTTTCTAAAATAAATAAATAAACCTTAAAAAAGTTAAAAGCAACCATATTACTGCCATTCAAACTGGTGTCATTTCTTGAATTGTGTGCAAGATCTACACCATAAATCAGCCCTGAGATAACAGCAAGCTATTATGGTTCCTGACTTACAAGTAAAGATACTGAGGACCCACAGGAGAATGATAGCTGCATTGCAAAATTCCAGTGGGCACTATCTACATTATAACTCTCAGGTGGTGTTCATCAAATACCAAAGATCATTAATGCCAGAGCAGGATGTCATTGGCAAAGCTTCAGAATATGAGCATGAGAGTCACGTGGGCATTTCCCAGCTGGGTGCCTCGGTCCTGATGTTTATCATCATCATTGTCATGTTTTCTTTGTGCCTGTCTCTTAAACTGCAAAATAGGATAATAATATTTGTTTCACACATATGTTGGGAGGACTAAGGAAGAATGCATGCAAGGCACTTAGTACAAAGTAGACATTTAATAAATAGTTGCAGTTACGAAAGTATTATTTAAGAACTAATGTCTTCTGGTTTTTGGGTGAGAACTCATTTTGATGCATTGGGCTTCTTAGTTTTTTAAATGGGTGGATTCCATATAGCTATTTTTTATAGATATTTTACATGTGAAATGCACACAGATACACATACTCATATACATAATAAACTCATTATAAACTTCCACAAACTCAGATACTTTGTAAAATCTGTGAGAATTTGTCTGGCTGGAATTTGCATAATAATTTTTACTGAACATCAAAAACTCTGGGGGTGCCTGGCTGGCTCAGTGGGTTGGGCCTCTGCCTTCGGCTCAGGTCATGATCTCGGGGTCCTGGGATCGAGCCCTACATCAGGCTCTCTGCTCAGCAGGGAGCCTGCTTCCCCCTCTCTCTCTGCCTGCCTCTCTGCCTACTTGTGATCTCTGTCTCTGTCAAATAAATAAATTAAATATTTTTAAAAAAACTTTGCTGTTCCAATAGCTTAAAAATTATTCCATTTTTAGAGTAGTCTAATTATGGGTTATAAAAGTTTGTGTTATTAAATTGGTATCAAAAATTAAATTTGTAGTAAGCAATTGAATTAGTATGTAAAAAAGTGCTTCCTTTCAGGACAAGGTGATGATGGTATTAACTTTCTTTAGAAAATTTCTTTAAGTTTAATTTACTTAATCTGAAAATAATTAAAAATAATAAAACAAAAAGTCATACAAAATTTAACTTCCAATAGAGAAAAAAGAATCATTATTGAGGCAGGAAGAAAGAGGGAGTTTCATCTTTAAAATGTGGCTTTTAGCTTTGATAATATAAGTTTTCAATAAAATCTCTTCCAAAAGAAGTTCAATCAAATGAAAAAGCACCAAGGATGTATATGATTAAAAAGTACCAGCAGCCTAATCCATCAAAGTGTGTTCAGGATATTGCTAATACACCATAAATAAATCCTTTCCAGATTTTGTATGTTCTTCCCATTCTCTAAAGAGCAAAGTATTTTTCATTCATTCATTTTTTTACTTTATTTGCATCATCATTTAGTTCATCAACAAGGATTAATTTAGCAAATGGTAATAACCATGTGCACCAGGGGCTGGGTAAGATATGTCCTTGCTTTGGAGGAATATAATGTACACGTAAGTCACGACACATAAATATCCAAAACCAGGAAGAGAGTAACCTGGCAGAAGGTGTCATCTTGGAAAGCTTGTTGGAGAAGTTGCAGCTGGAGTGAGTGGGACAGGCAGAGATGCGTGGCAGGACATTCTAGACGTGGGAGGATGTAAGTAGTGTAAGAGGGTTTTGTGGGGAATTGAGAACAGGATCACAGAGGCTTTTAAGAGCAGATTTTAGAGCTATTTGTTGCCAGTCGTGATTTCTACCAGCCTTCGGGGGTTCTATACATGGACCACCATTTTCTTCTGTACTGTTAGTACAACAGTGAATAAAACATGTGCCGACCCCCACCTTCATAGAATTTACATTCTACGGTGATGCGGGGTGGGGGCAGGGAAGACAGACAACAAAATAAATACATAATATAAATATATCTATACTGTATTATATCGGGGCTGAACATTTTAAGTAGGCTGTCAGGGATGGCCTCACTGAAGTGACATTTGAGTAACAACTAGCCAAGAACAGGTGAAGTAGAAAGCCCTGAAGACATACAAGGAAGAAGCTTCCAGGTGCAGAACACAGCCAGCCGGCATGTGCCTGGTGTGCCAGAAGAACGGGGAGGGGCTGGTGTAGTTGGAGGGGAGGAAGCCAGAGCTGGGGACAAAGGGGTGAGGGAGGAGGCGCTATATAGGCAGGGGAAGCAGAACATGAAGAGGGAGGCTACGCTAAAGGCTCTGGCTCTTACTCGGGTTGGTATAGGAAGTCTCAGAGAGAGACTCCATCCCCCTCAATAATTAAAGGACCATCTCTTGAGTGTGATTTCTAGAGGGCAAGTGTGGAAGCCAGGGGAGGAGCTTCAAGGCACTAGAACTTCTGCAAGTGGTCATGGTGGCTGGGACCAGTGTGGCACGAGTGGAGTGATCCATGGCGATCAGGCCCTGGATGCTTTGAAGGTAAAACTGACAGGATTTGCTGTGGAGGTGTGCCAGGAATAAACATAAAGAAACATGCATGTATGTTTTCTGGAAGAAATTTTTACAATATTTGTTGGTCACATTTTTTAAGGACACAACTAAAACTTTCATTTTGGAGAGTTTAATTATGAGCACTACAGTGACTACTTACTCTCTCCTGTGTCTCACACATCCTCAGGTTTGTTCTATTAGACTTCCAAAAGGACACTTTTTAAACATATTATAGACCCTCATTTCTATTTTGACATGCTGATATTCTTCTATTCTTTAAACTTTCATCTTTTCAATATGAAGTAATTGTCTAATTCATATCTAATTTTCTGCACAGAGGACTTTTTTTTAAATTAAAAATAGAAAATTACAAATTAAGGTATGGTTGGATGAAATATGTAAAGCCCATTTGCTATTAATGGGTTTAACCTCAGGAAAAACAAAAGCAAAGCAACTTTCTGTCCATTCATTGCACATTGTTGATGCCAGCAGCAGCTGAACTGGATGGTACAATGCTGTTTCATAAGCAAGAAAGGAAGGAAGGGAGGGATGGAGGAAGAAAAGAAGGAAGGAAGGAAAGAATGAAAGAAAGAAGAAAGAAAGAAGAAAAGAAAGAAAGAAGAAATAGAGAGAGAAGGTGGGAGGGAGTGAGAGAGAGAGAGGAGAGAGGAAGGAAGGAGGAAGGAGAGAAATGGGAAGGAGGGAGGGAGAAAAAAAAGTTAGCGATGAAAAAATGGAAATCAAAATAGTAGAATTGTTCTTAAATTAGAATGGAGTCATGCTGTGGATGAGCAGGTCGTGCCCAGCTCAATGGCACTCTGGTTCTTGGTTTGGGTCTCACTTCTATCATGGAGTGCATGTTCTCGTCTCCCCCAGATCTGCATGTTGACACCCTACCCCATGTGGAGGCATTAGGAGGCGGGGCCTGGGGGAGGTGACAGCAGTGGTGCCCTTATAAGAAGAGGAAGAGAGACCAGAGCTTTCCCTCCACCACTGACCAGAAGGTGAGCGTGCCGCCATCTATGAGCCTGGAAGAGGACCCCCCCCCAAAGCCCCGCCATGCTGCCCTCCTCATCTCAGACTCCCTGGCTTCCAGAAGTGTGAGAAATAAATGTCTGATCTATGACACTGTGACGGCAGCCCGAGCTGACTACGCTACTGTTCCATCCCAGTCTCCATCTAGGTTGCCGTGTCTGGTGGGTCCCCCGCAGTGCACTTGAGGCCCCACTGTCCCATCCTCGTGCTCACTGTGTTGTGTGTGGGGGAGAAAAGGCCACACCCTGACCTAGAGGACCCAGACGCCGACAGGGGGAACGAGTTTTATTTACTTGTATGCAGACAAGTATTCTCAAGTAAAGCCTGATACACAAGGTCAAAAAGACCAGAAAAAAAGCTCCTTCATCCAATGTGCTCCTTGCAAATGTCAAACAGTAGGCTGTCGGTTCACCAGTCTTTAGAGTGGCCTCCTGAAATAAACCAGAAAACGAACATTCTTTACGTTCTGCGCTGCTGCTTGGAATACGTATTAATTTGTTTCTGACAAATGAATCTTTCCTGTGTTCAGCATGTGGTCCAATCTGGGAGCGCCTAACTCTACGCATTGACTTCCAAGTGCATTCTTAAGAGCAGTAATTCACATCTTTATCATCCGAGATTTTGGTGCCAACCTGGGCAGCTTTGCTTTGGGAAGTTTACATTTTCGACTAGTCACGAAGCAAACATCGCTTGCGTTAGGCTGACTGAGAGACCCAGTCCTCTAGGGACAAACTGAGCGACTGTCCTTGTCTCACCTGTGCGGACTTGGCACCGTAAGAGTGAAACCATGTGACAGGGGATGTACCTGGCACTTCTTATGTCTAAGACCCATGCTGGTTTCTTCAATGGAATGTTTTTCAAAAGATGAGCAAACAATTCATTGAATAGAACTAAATTCACCCTGTATTATACAAAGCCAAGTTACGCTGAATGATTTCCTTAAATACAAACATTATGTCCATCAATCTCTTTTCACGAGTAATGATAAAGACCAGGGGCGGGTCTAGGTTCTGTAGAGCCTGAAGCTTAACAGTTTTTTGGATCTTCTTTAACAAAAGGAAAACAAAAGTTCTAAGACATTGCAAGGGACCCTCCCAGGCCTTGAGTGGGTGTCCCAAAAGAGACAGGACCCGGAGCGTGGTCATCAGCGGCCTGCCCCTGCCATTCCGCGTAAAATCTTACCAGGGGAGAAACAGAAAGGAAAACGCCACCTTACGGAGCTCCCTACACTGCTCTTGCAGTCAAATGCAATTGTAGGTTTATGTCTCAGGAGGTCTGTGAAGCATGGCCCCTGCCACCTCCCCAGCTCGTCTTCCTTTACCCTTCTCCCCTCACATGATCAAGGCAGAGCCACACCGGCTCATTCTCTCCGGGGCGCAGCCCCTCCTCGGGAGCTTCTCCTTATCCTCGGGGCCCCCGACCGGCCAGGCTGATGCACTGCACAGTCACCCCCGTGCCCCCTTAGCAAGCTAGCACCCTCTGTCATTCATGATTACAGTGTGCTGGGTTGGCTCTGGGCCGATTTGCGGCTGGAACGCCTTGAGGACAGGACCAAAGATTGTACCATGTAATTTGCAGTCCGGGCGTCCATCCTCCAGCAGGTGGGCGAGCTGTTTCATCTCCCTGTGCCTCAACTCTGACATAGGGAGAATGATAGCAATGGCCTCCCAGTTGTCAGGAGCACTGAGTAAACTCTTGGCTCTGAGGCCCTTGCAGAAGCACCTGGCACAAAGAGGATGCTCCGTAAATGCGAGCGGTTGGGATTTCATGAAAAGGCAAGTATGTGCTCTGAATCAGAGAACACTTGCCCTGGGTCTGTTTGGCTCGAACCTCCCCATTTAAGCAAAGGCCTGTAAACAGTGAGTGTCAGTATGTTTAACTCAAGTAATATGTATCAGGGAGACGACTCCAGGAGAGGTGGGGGGTGCAGGCTGAGAGCAATGTCCCAGACCTCAGCATCTCACCCACAGGCTCCGGTGCGATGGAGGGCGGGCTGAGTCTCCACACAGTGGTGGGGCTGGAGTGGACACCTGCAGGAGGAAGCGCTCTCAGAAGAGGTAGACCAGACACGGATGAATGCATCTGAGGACTTGCCTCAGATTTTTAAATCTGAGGGAAAAACGCTGCCCTAAAAATTGGTATCACCGGAAAAGGTAGAGAACATTCAGTTACCTCACAACCCCGTCGGGATAACCTATTACACTGAATAATCATTTAGTTACTGTTTCTACAGAAAGCATTCATTTTTACGAGAGCTACCTAAGGCGTAAATCACACTGGGGCTGAGAGAAAAGTCAGGCACTCTGAAATTTGAGATTGCATTGGTCAACTTATATTAAAGGAGGAAAAGAAGTGTGGTGGAGCCTTACAGGAAGTGTTGTCTCTCTGGAAATCGTAATTAATGCTAAGATATAGTGTCAGCGCTGTACCCACTTGAGTAACAAACATCCTAGTACTCAGAGTCCACACTGTGGAGACCAGCATTAAAGACCCACATTGGCACTCACAGTTTTGACTCGTGTGGGCCGACTGTCAAACTTGAACTTCAGATGCCGAATCTTTCAGAGGGCGTGACCCCAGCCCTTCTTTGGGAAGCGGTCACTGTGAAATATGGGGATAAACATGGTTGTATTTATTCCCGCACTCCTTCTCGGTGCATTCTACACGTCGCTGGCCAGAATTAGCTGTTTTAAGAGCACAAACACCCTGAGGACAAGAACTAAGTCCCATTTCTATGCACAACAGCACACACAGGAGGGCACTTCATTGATATGGTTGATCATAAACATGAGTAGCATCAAGGGACTTTAACTCGGCGTTGCTGACGCTCCGGGCTGGGTAATGCCTGCAGGTGGGGGTTGCCTTCGCACTGCGGGATGTTGACAACATCTCTGCCCTTACCATCTTGGGGCCGGTCATACCCCATCCCGTGGTGCCGACCCAAAATGTCTTCGGACACGGCCGCTGTCCTCTGGGAGGCAGAAGCACCCCCATCTGAGGACCACCACTCTGAAGATGTGCAGCACAATGACTTAGAGTAAAGGCAATCACAGCAGAGGAAGGACGCAAGCCTGGGCCCCACTGCAGCCACATGATCTTGATGTGCTGGGCCGGTGAGGGCAGAAAGAGGTACACGCAGGCCATAGACTCTACTAGAATCTGGTAAAATCACCCACTGGATTCAACATTATTAGTTGGCATTTCTATTTTTAAAACTTTTTTAATAAGGGGACATTGAGAACCCATGCCTTAGGGGTAACAGACATAAAAGAGCCATGTGGGGTCATAGGTACAGGAAGCTTTTATAAATCAACCGTGCGATATGACCGGCTGTCAGATCGACTCCAATCTGATCGATTTGATCTCCAGCTGCGTGAAGAGTTGCATAATTCATCAAATGGATGATTTAATACTCTGCACCTTAATTTCTGGAACATCCTGAGACTACATTTTAGGAATATCTAAGCATAAGGTGGGAAATATTCAAGGAATTGTACACTATCAGAGAAACCATTCATCTTGAAAGAGAATTAAACTGTCTTAGGAAGTAGGAGATGCTTTAAGACTATTGAAACACGAGCACATACACCTAGAGGCCATTGATAAGGATGTTACAGAAAAAGGACTTAAATTCCACATGAGCAATTAAACTTGAATACTCGTGCCCCTTCTAATTTCCATTAAATGTGATTCCTTGAAATGATCATTCATTTTTTCCTCTCTGGCCCATTTAAGACCAGGACCAGGGGGCACCTGGGTGGCACAGTTGGTTAAGCTCCTGCCTTGGGCTCAGGTCATGATCTCAGGGTCCTGGGATCAACCCCTGAGTTGGGCTGCCTGCTCAGCGGGGAGCCTGCTTCTCCCTTTCTCTCTGCCCCTCCTCCTGCTTGTGCTCTCTCTCACTCTTAAATAAATAAATAAAATCTTTAATAATAATAATAATAATAATAATAATAATAATAATACCAGGACCAGAAGGGTTCTGGGATGGGTCTTTTCAGACTTCAGTGGGGAATGAACCCTCACTGAACTTTGTATTTTGATTTCACATGCACATGAATAACTCAGCACGCCTTCACAAGCGCCTTCTTCTCATGGTCTTGTTCTCTTAAGAACAGGATAAATAGCAAGCCCCTGCTGAACACGACTTGGCTTCTGCAGAAATGCAGAATGTGGTTCAGACCAAATAAATTATTGACTATTCTGTTCTAATACAACAGAATTTATCTTTTCTAAATAGCTTTAATCTTTGTTACCTAGTGCATCATTATTTGCACAGCTTGGGTTTATCCATGAGAAGGTCACCACGAAGGGTCTGATCAGACCCAGTTGAAGGATCCCACCAATAAAGCTGTACTCACCCAGCTGGCTTGTGAAGATGTCCTCAAACATAAACTTCCACAATTAGCTGCTAGCCTTAGCATGCCTTATTTCTTGGGTCATCCTATTCAAAAATAGGGTCTTCTTATTGACTTATGTTTTAAGTATTAGGTTTGAGTCTCTTGTGAGCCCAAAGTGACTTAATGCCATAGCATTCTTGCATCCCTGTTGTATAGTATACTTCCAGAATGTGATGTGTGCTTACTTAAAAATGAAACTTTTTGTTTGTTTCCAGTTCAACCTGAAGATGGCCAACATGCACGGGTCTTAATATTTCTTGCAGAACACACACAGCTTTTTTATTTTTAAAACACAGCATTATGTCTCCAGTTAGAAAACATTTTGAAAGTCTCTCTTGTTTAAATATCACTCACACTCTTTTGTGTAATTCCAATCTTTAAATTTTAAATCAGGTTAATTCCTTACCAAGTAAAATATCAAGTTTCCTCTCACGCCAAAGTCAAACATTTTTGAGGGAAAAAGTATTCTACGAATGAATTCATCTGATAAAATTCTACCACAAAAGGCCCATCAGTTTGTCAGATGGTTCCATTATTGTCAAAGTTCCCACTGGCCCTCTTCAGCCGGTTTCTTCACTTTGTCTTATATGCGTGAATTTGCTTGATTGACTCAGTATTGTTGTTGAATTTAGTAGATGGTGTCGAAGTTAAAAGTCAGGAAATTTGTTTTCCTCATCATCACTAATCATGAATCTTTTCATTTCTGTATCAGACATCTCCTACCTGTAAGGTGAGCTCTGGTCCAAGGAGAGGATGTGATTAGGATCAGTAAATAAATATCCAAATGTTTTCAAAGATACTAGACAGATGATGGCACAGATTTTTTTATTAGTTCTACAACTTAACACGAGGTCTTAGGGGTCTGATGGTTATGATTGAGGGAACTCATAAAGCCTGATAATACAAAACATGGAACATGCCCTAGTAAGTTCTTTGAGGGAAGATGCCCTGTTGTTTCCTCCTGTAAAGCTCGCATATACGGTTGTGTATTTCTTTATGGCTCTGTGTTGTCTTAAGCTATGGCCCTCTATGGAGGTTACTGTCAGTCTGAGGGGAGAAAGACCTCTACACACATCCAGTGTCTTTCTCTCCACATTTATCATAACATGGTAGCTGGACATAACCTTCCATCCACGCACTATATCCTTCAGGCTTCTCTCTCACTCATTCCTCTGTCTGTCCATTCGCCAAGCTCTTACCTGGAGGAACAGACACTGGCATACTCCACGCCATGCCTCTTCTGCCCACCTCTGGCTTCAGCTGTGACTGGATGGACAGATTCCTGTTTTCTGACAGATTCCTTACACAATTAGCCCTGTGTGACTCTCAGCTTTTTTGTCTCTGTGCTTTCTCCAAAGCCTGGGAACATCCAAGAAGTTGGGAGCGTGGCTCCCCAGGACAACCTTTGCTGGTGGGTGGAGGGATGGGCAGATAAATGCCCCAACCTGTCGTCCTTCAGCGGAAAGTTTTGGGCTCCATGCAATGCCATTTCTCAGGGAGTCTCCAGAGGATCAGAGCCCCATTGCTCACAGTGATAACTAACTCTTTATTGACTTCTTACAATGGCACACCCTTTATTGGTGTTTTCCTTCCCCATTCCCTCACTCCTGGGATCATCTCCCTAATACACCTCCTGCACCCAAGACCTTATCTCGGGCTCTCCTTGTCAGTGAACTGAAACTAAGACATTTCCCAAATCACTTCAGTTCAATAAACTTTGTTTGGCTATTGGCTCCTGTGCTGGGAAATGTGCTCAGGTTTGAAGTTAAGGAATGTTAGAGCACATTCTGATCTCAAAGAGTAGGAGCTTTCTTTGAAAGATCAACGCAAAGAGACACATCATCACAATGCAATACTGCAATTGCTGTAAGAATGGCACGCCCAAAGGTTTATAGTCACTCCAGAGAGGGAACAGCAATTTCTCTGTGGAGTGGAGGGCAGTGGAAGCAGGGAGTCTCTTTTAGAATGCTTCCAGAAAATATGTTTAAACTGATGCTAGGTGTATCAAATAATGGTGTGCTGCATGGAAAACAAAGAAAAACAGAAGCAATCTGAACAACATCTAAAATCTTGGAATATTTATTCCTTCAGCATGAGTTACAGAGCACGTACTGTGTTCCAAGTTTCCCACTCAGCACTGGACCAGGTCAGTAAAGGAGACAGCATTTTATATGAAATTCTGTCAAGATCCACTCTTCTATGCCCCAAGTACATCACTAACTTTCCACTATACAGCAGACATTTTCACATCCAGAACTACATTTTCCTGTTTTTTTTTCTTTTTCCTTTACAATTTCATGCAGATTTTGTCAAAAATCTCCCATTTCTAATTTCTTACTCTCCTTGTACATAATTAGGCAGTGTAATGTCTTGAGCCATTTTGAGGAGTGACTTGCTGTAGAGATGAAGGACCCACAATGATGTGTCTGCAGAGCTTAAAAGTGGTTGGCATTCTGGGACCCAAATTTCTAAAATATTCAGATGTTCTTGGTTCCACACTTCTCCTTAGCTTCTCAATGCACGACTCTCACCCTGGAAACGACAGCATGTGCAACACTCAGCTAACAGAGGACCTCACCCAGGGATAATCACATAGGACATTCGGATCTTCAAACCCAACCCAGAGTCATTCAGAAACCAGCTCCGAGAACTTTATCTGGAGAAGTGTCAGGGTGCTGGAATCAGAAGTGGAAACGCAGGTGGAAAGGGGCACAACTGGCTCCTGACCTAATGAAATGCACCCCCATCTGCGTCGGCAGGACAGACTTGTTGCCTGCTAACACATGTCTTTCCTGTCTCCTAATCATGACTTGAGCCCACATTTTCACACCTCCAAGGAAAGGCAGAGCATGAAAGGCAGCATGGTGTAAGTGCTGGGGCTCATGCACACCGGGCTCGTCTTCAGCCATGGAAGGTCACACTTCTCCTTCCAAAGGCAGCGTCTGCCTACCTCCCCCGCAGCCCTGCACCCACTCCCGGTTTTTACATGATGATCCCTGTTTCTCAGTTCAGTAAACTGCCTCGTTTAAATATTCCTCTCATCTATTTCTTCCCTCCTCGGGGGAGCAAAGTATTTCCTGACATCTGTTTTGAATTTGTTTTTCTTTTAATTTCTATGTATGCCTCTTTTTCCTATCATCTTCCCTGAATTGAAAACAACATATGGGGTTGAAGGGTTTCTTTCCACTTTCAGAAAAATACTACCTTTCACTTCAGGGGACTCCAGAAGGACATTTGTGCTCCCTGTCCGTGGATCATGTGGCCAGGGCCGTGTAGCCACCTCCGCACAGGGGATGGAAACAAAGCTGTGTGTCCCTAAAAACCAAGTGTGCCATAAGCGTGGAATACTTACTGAAAGAAAATGATGGGTGGCCCCTGTTAGGAAGTCCATATTCAGTTCGTATCATCCCCAAAATCTTGTGCTGAAGCCTCGACCCCCAATGTGATGGTATTTGGAGATGGGGTCTTAGGGAGGCAACGGAGGTTAGATGATGGTCAGGAGTCAGAGCGTGGAATCCTCACGACAGGTTTAGTGCTTTTACAAGAAGAGACACCAGAGAGCTCTCTTGAGATCTCTGTCTCTGCCCTTGTGAGGACACAGCAAGGTGTGGCTCTCTGAAAGCCAGGAGGAGAGCTTACACGGGAGCCTGACCCCGCTCGCACCTTGACCTTCTACTTTCAGTCTCCAGAACCAGGAGACAATCTCACTTCACCTTCAGCGAAGTGTTGCCTCACTGAAATCACAGTCGCTTAATCACGGTGGTTCAAGCCACCCAGTGTGTAGTGTATTGTTACGGCAGCCCCAGCAGACAAAGTTCCCTCTGTTGAAGAGATTGTCATTGTTGTCTCTCTGTAGATCCCACGATGCCCTCTAGAGATGTGTAGGGGACCCTTCCTGCATCTGGGGCTCTATCGGCTGTATTAACCATACCAATGTATTCCTCTGGGTTCCCTAAGCTCTGCTGACTCACGTCTAAGGCAAAGCCTTTGCCTCTGCCACATGCAGTGATGCTACTTGGAGCACGTTTCTCATATATTCATTGCAGACTTCTTGGAGAATAAATAGAAATGGACATGACATTATCTATAATTCTACCATCCTAAGATAAATAACGAGCATGTGTGGCTAAGATTACTTCCAGTCTTTTTAAAATCCTTATCTATGCTTAAACTGAAGCCCATATATGCATATGTTTGTATGCATATGTTTAAGCATATATTATTATTATATATTCATGTATATTATATATGCGTGAGTCTAGCGGATATGTATCTATGTGTAAGTATACATCCTGACTGATACATCTGCCTGTGTATTTTACACACACACACACACACACACACACACACGCTGCACCTATGATGTCAGCAAAGGATTCTGCCAACTAGATTCTTTGTGATTCAGAATCTAGAGAAAGAGCAAACAATTGGAAAGGGGAGAAAATGAGTTTATGAGAAGTGTCGTTGAAAATCAAAAAATGAATTCCCTTAAATGTTCTTTGAAAAATTAAAGTAAAAATTAGAATTCCTTTCTATTTACTGCCCAATGGCTGGACTCTTTGAGTGCCACTCCATGCAGAGACTATGTCGTGTGGCCCCTTGCTTATAGTTGGGATCCTATAAAAGCTAAGCCACCAAACTGTGCTGAAAAGGTCACTTCTATTCCAGCACATGTCACTTCACAAAGGGCCTCATTGCTTTTTAAAACAAATGTCGGTCTCCTTAAAGGAAATATTTTACTTAATTTTTTCAATAGTAGAGTAGGATGTAAATGTGAAATAGTATTTGTAACAGTCATGGAGGGAAAACTCAGACCTCAGAGTAAAACGTGGATAAGGCAGAAGAGCATGATGAAGATCTAGCTCTTGCCATCAGCTCCACCAGCACTGCGATGAGGTCTGCACCGAGGGAAGTCACAGCAGGGCAAATGCATCCCCAAGAGCCGCTGGCTGCCCCGTGCAGCTGGGCTCTGGGTCCCAGGGCGGCTCTGCCACCTCTGACTTACCCTGGCAGCCCATCCACATTCCCGTGTCCACTGGCCCCTGGCCATTTGTATTTTGAGATGTTCGCAAGAGTGGGAAAATATTTTCCTCGCATTTCCAGCAGGAAATCCTTTCTGCGAGTGATTGGCTACTCTAAACAGTCTTCATTCGAGAATCCACATTTCCTTAGACGGGCATCTCCTTTTAGAAAATGGAGTATCTGTTCACACTGTCCTACAGTTCAATTCTCACGGTCTCCGGTGACCTTGGGAAGGAAAGAACAGGCCTGGAGGGGCTTGCTGGGATATGGTGTTCCTTAACTGTCCATTATGAACTTCTAAAATTACAAAGATGAAGAAAATCCTGGAATATGTCCTGAAGGTACTTTAGTCTGTGCTTTTCAAAGTCTGTTCAAAATGTGGCATTATGATGAAACGTTAAGACATAAATAATGATTTTTAAACATCATAAGAGGTTTCCCAAATTAAATGATTACACGATTCTTTAAAAAAAATGGATACAGGTGTTCGGTTTCTTTGCAGTTACCTGAAAAATGATTTCCTGAAGCTGATCAAGTAAACTGCCCCATTACAATTTTGTATCAATTCTAAAGGATATGGGGTGTCCAAACTGGGTGAGGAAGGAGGGGAAAAAAGCATGAGAATATGAGATCAAAGCACGTACACGATAGGAGAAAATGCTTTTCCTTAGTGGCTTTGAAAAATCTCTTTTCCAAGGGATCCCCTCCCCACCTACTTTGGGCTTTGGCATATGGTGTGCGCTACAGATGGATAGGCAGTAATACAGCTGTAAAGTATCTGGCACTCTCTTGCTCCGTGGTGCTCTACGCCAGCTGGCCAGCAGCAGCCTGAGCTTGGAGCAGGAGCTGATTCCTCCCAGCTGTTAATGCAAAAGAGAGGAGAGAACGGTTGTTGCTCACCAATTTTCCTTCTAAGCCATTTTAGCTTGAGCTCCATCCCAACAAAATAACGCTGCCCCCCACGGCTACTTCTTGCCATGTGGCATACTTGGTCCACTTTTTGCAAACCCTTGAACACAGTTACATTTGAATATGGTTTAAGAAATGGGGAGAGTGCACAGTAGCGCAGCAAGTTGAGAATAGTGCACGAAAGGGGGAATCTCTGTTCCGTGCCGGGGGTGTGGAGGTGTGGGGGTGTCCCTCGGGCCCTCCGCATGCCACCAGCCCTGATGAAGCCCATGCGGAGAGGTGGCCAGTAAACGTCTCTCCCTGCACACCTATAGGACCCGATATGAGGATATCACCTTGCTCAGTAGCTTGTTTCTGGCAGAAGATGCATCAGACAATATTTACAGTAATAGATTTAAAAAAAAGAGCTCTGACTTAGAAGAGAAATTTGGAAAGGAGTCTACACATTTCAGAGACTGAAGCACAAATCCTGTCTGGAAGACTGGAGATGCGGGGGAAAGGTTGCGTGATGGAGTGCCCAGCGAAGTCATCAGACCATTTCTCTTAGAAAGGACGAGAGTCACATCTCCTTTTAGAAATGTGCATGTTATATTTTCCCGAGGAAGAAGAATGCATTTCATTGGTCATTTTTTTGTGTGTTTTGAATTTATACCTTTTTTTTAAGATTTTAGTTATTTATTTGACAGAGATCACAAGTAGGCAGAGAGGCAGGCAGAGAGAGAGGAAGAAGCAGGCTCCCTGCTGAGCAGAGACCCCCCCCACTGTGGGGCTCGATCCCAGGACCCTGAGATCATGACCTGAGCCGAAGGCAGATGCTTAACCCACTGAGCCACCCAGGTACCCCTTGAATTTATACTTTTAAGGGTGATTTTTTTCTCTAACCCTGAACATACACTGGAAAACTCTAGTTCCTCCCTGGACCCTCCAGAAACTCCTCCAATAACATTTCTCACCCCACCCCTAAATATTCCTCACAGAGAATTTTTTCTTTGTGCCCCCTTGGTCCTGACAGCTCTGAGGTGGGGAGGAAAAGGGTGAAGCACAATTTACTGGAAAATGGGATGTTTGCAAGATTCTCTGAGGTGATTCACATCACCTGAGATGCTGCCAAGGCCTAGAGCCGATATCTTGACCTCTGGGCAGAAGTAAAGGAGAAAACAGGGAGAACACACAGAGGTTCTGCTTTTGCCAGAAAGGCACAGACCACCAAGCAACTATGTTTGCTTCCTATGATTTCTTGTTGGAGTGTGCCATGTGGACACCCAAACCCAACATGCACGGTAAAACCTAAAAATCACTGGTCATGAGCAAGTCCATTTAACACAATGGAAAGCCGTGTGTCAAGGCCAGCCATCCAGGAGAGCCCTGCAGGGTTCCTACAGGACACCATCCTTCCAACCTGCCTCATAACTATGTTGTGAATCAATGGCCCACCATCTCTTGAGATATGACAGACCCTCTTATCTTTCCCCAGGTTCAACAAAAAATTTCATTAACTTAGATATGTTGGGACACCTGGGTGGCTCAGTAAGTTAAGGGTCCTGGGACCGAGTCCTGCATCAGCCTCCTTACTTGGTGGGGAGCCTGCTTCTCCCTCTGCCTGAAATGCCCCCTCTTTGTGCCCTGTCTCTCTTTCAATCAGACACACACACACACACAGACACACACACACACACACACACCCCTGAGATGTGCTGCCCATGACTGGGAAGAAGGAAGGGTACCAGTGGTATAATGATTGTAGAACATGCAATAGAAAACCAAAAAAAGACAAATTTATAATTTACAGACATCAGAGAGCGATTATGGAAAGGCTGGAGAGAATATATGAATGAATGCTGATTTCCCTCAATACATAATCATGAAATATTTTCATTAAACACATTTGGAGGAAAGATAACTAATATTTTTAAATAGTGTTTTTTAAGACATCAAGGTGAAATTAAAAAACAGAATTTCTCATGAAATATACACTATATTTCTGCAATTCATCTAGGACCTGTGAATAAGACACTTTCAAATACCCTTTTTATCTCCCCTGACTGCCAGTTTTATCACAAGTAGAAGCAGTGCTTTAGGAAGTAACAGAACATTGACCAATAAACACTGTCTGATTCAGTGATTTATTTTCTTCAAAAGTTATAGCTGTATTCAAAATGATACCCAGTGAAGGGTCACACATTAATTTAAAAATGTTTCAGCAGGACAATTTATCTGTGAACTTTGTGATATCACCACATTACTGTAAAACACCTTCTCATTTTTCCCCCCTCTCTGGCCAGCGATAATAACAACATACCTCACAAATGCTACTAATACTCAACAAAACGCATTTGTTAAGCACATTCTGTGTGTGCAGTGCTGTATGAGGCAATATGACAGGTAGGGCTGGTAGGGGAAGGAAGAAGACAGGGAAGGAAAAGTCTTTTCCAAGGAATGGACTTTGTACTGACGATCCTAGTGACCTAAATTCTCTCAGTGCTAAAGAAGCTATTGATGGAAGTTTTCGGGGGCAGGAGGGAGGGAAGGAGCCCCCAATAAATTCTTCAGAGCAGATAGGCTTAGATGAAGAGGAGTAAGGAAGGTAGAAAAATGGATAGAAATAAGTTATGTCTGCAATGCCTCATAGCTAATAAATTTATGAAAAGATTGAGAGAAATAGGACTTATTGTTTTAGTGATAAGAAAAAAGTCATGGATCTTCCAGAGAATTCTTCCAAAAATTGAGTTACTTGGTCCTAAGACATTGTTTCTCCTATGTATATACAGGTCATTGGATCAGATTGTATTATTTTGATTACATGGGTGGATTTGATGTTTGTGACAAAGAATCATAGATCAACCGCCTTCGCCAGTATTATGCTCCCTCCCTTGAGATTTTTTGGGTAGCTTCCCTTTCCTTACTCTGGAACCCAGGGACAATTTGCTGTGCTCTTACCCAAGAACAGTAGCCCTGGAAATAAACCTTATAATGTGGGAAACCCTGGGAATACAAGCAGAAGAGAGACCCAAATAATGTCCAGGCCAATGGGGAAATACAAGTTGCACAGAGGTCTTGTATGGTAAAGGCACCATGGTAAATCCACCTTCTTTTCCAAACCTCATCTTCCTTACATTGACAAAGTCTTTGTGCTAACTAAAACTCATCACTATCCACCAGACTCATGGTGAACCTCTGTATCTCTATATTCTCTTTCATGCCAATTTCTTAGGATGTTGTAGGATAGCTGTGAACAATAAGTGAGATTGTATAAATATCGCTCTTGCCACAAGTTCTGGTACTCAGCTAGATGTTGGTGAAGATCAGAATTTAGCAATAAGTCTTTCTGGTCCAGTTCAAACCCAGGTTTTCTATGCATCTTTTGTAAACATTCGAAGCCATTGTGATTCATGCAGAAGAAAAGAGACAGCTCTTCCAAACAGTAGGTCTTATTTGGTTGCCGTTTTTCATGAATGTGTGTTCATAGTAATTACATGCCTAGTTCTAGAGCCTCGTTTATACCTTAAGTGTTATTTTGAGCTGAGTATCATATACGACAAGAAAGTTAAAATACTATAACACTATGATGAGACGTGGTTAGCGGGCACTAAAGAATAAACACATGTGAAATGAAACATAGGAAGTTATCAGTCACTAATAAAAGCCTCAGTCTTCAGAATGCCTTTCTTCTTATTTGGGTTCAACTATTAGTTCTCAGTAGTCTTATGACTTGGCTAAATTCATTAATAAGCATGGGTGTGTTAATTGTAGAGGGAACTCAATCTGTCTTCTGTCTCAAAGTTGTCTTCAAATTATATTAATTTTGCCTACTGAATTTCTGTCATCTCAGCACTCTCTCCTTCTAATTGCTGTTCCACATATCCTTGAAGTGCCAGAAAAACTAAGCTCTCCTAATACTAATGTCCTCTGGGAAAAAAAAAAAAGGAAAAAAAAAAACACCTGTTGTAAAAAGATGGTAATCAAGTAGGTGGGAAATGTTATAGAATTCTCTGGTTTGGGCAGAGACAGAATAATTTCTAAGTGGAGTACAAAGTAGAAGGACACTTAAAGTGAAGTCTTTCATTTTCTGATTGTTACGATTATTTTCTGCCTCTCTGTCAACTTTGCCAATCCCTTTTTCCCACTGCAGGATCTGGGGCTAAAAGAGATAACTCTACTACCTCACTGGGATCTGTCTATTTAGCTGTGTTAATCTCACTTAAATTTAGCAGAGGCTATCTTCACTGTAATTATTCTCCGTTCATTCAGTTTTTAAATAAACTTACTTGGTGATTCTTCTGCGTCAGGTGCTGCCTCTGTTCCAGGGATATAGCAGGAAACAAAACAAACAAGCATCTTTGCTCTTACTAAACGTTATTTGCATGGGAGGGAGGCAGGCAATACAACGAAAAGTAAGTATACAAAATGGTAGGTACTCCTAAATCCAAAGAAGGAAGAAAGAATAAGAAATACGAGGATGACGGGGCGCCTGGGTGGCGCAGTGGGTCAAAGCCTCTGCCTTCGGCTCAGGTCATGATCCCAGGGTCCTGGGATCGAACCCCGCATGGGGCTCTCTGCTCAGTGGGGAGCCTGCTTCCTCCTCTCTCTCTGCCTGCCTCTCTGCCTACTTGTGATCTCTGTCTGTCAAATAAGTAAACTCTTTAAAAAAAAAAAAAAAAAGAAATACGAGGATGGGGATTGAGAAGACATTTTAGATGGGATGGCCCAGGAATGAGAAAAGAGAAAAGGAGGGAAATGCGTTTGGTTTGAGTGAGGGAAGAATAGAATCCATTACCTGGAAGAAGTCGGGTTCAGAATAGGTTCAAATACCAGGAAATATCAGATTTTAGACCCATGGCCTATTTTCAATAGGAGATCAAGTGGGAATGTCAAGAAGGCAGTTGGGCACTTGGACGTAGAGGGAGAAGTCTGGATTTAAGATATCAATCTGGGAAGCACCCTGCGGGTGCTCGTCAAAATCCTGTGTCTAGAGAAGATCCTAACGGTGCAAACATGTGGGAGAAGAGCAGAAGGTCAAAGCTCTGCAGAGGTCAGGGAGATGGAGAACTCTGCAGGGGAGCTGGGAAGCCAGGAGGAAAACCCAGACAATGTGACGTCCTGAAACCCCAGGAAAGAGAACATCTGAAGGCAGAGCATCGTGTCTATCAAATGCTACTGAAGGAAAAGGAACCCAGAAACTCAGAAATGGACACTAGATTTGCAACATGAAGGCTAATGATGACTGAGGTGGATGGTGTCTTCAGGAAACTAAATTTCAGTGGATCCAGGCAAAAGGGAAAAAAAAAAAAATTGGCTTCTTAAGCATCAGGCATTTTTCCTCCAAACCTTTCTCTATTAAGTGGATTGGCAACAAGAACTTTTTTTTTTTTTTAACCAAAGAAATAAATGCTTTGTTATACTTGTTTAGCTAAGGTATTACTTGAGCAACTTGGCAAAGGCAGTCTCTTTTCCAGCAATACCAGTGGCAAAATTCCTTCAATAAGGATGTTCCAAAACAACACTCAAGTTAGCTTTCGGTCCAAAAATCTTGAGGCATTTTTTTCCCCTTGAAAATGGTAGGCCGGAGTATGATTACTAAAAAATCCTGGAAAGCTGGCATTTTCTTTTTTTAGGAATAATCTCCTAAAAGCTTTTTCTCATGTACAAGTACCAAAATACCAAAGTCAACACCATTTTTCTTTTCGTTTCCGTAGCCCTTCATGGAAAATATTTCTCAACCTGGGAGTGAGTCAAATTTGCACTCTGGAAAAATAAAAGCTACATCAACTTCACATACTATAGAGAAAAAAGTCAGGAGACATATCTTCAAGTAGTAGATTCTGGGCTTGATTAAGAAGTTTCTGTGCCAAAAGAAAACTAACAGTGTGTTTTCTTTACCTGGGAAGGTGGAAGGACAGCAGGCTCTCATCTTTGCCGCGTGAGACTATTAAAGGGATTATATTGTGGTAAAAAGTATTAACGAAATCTCACTAATGATAGCCAACCCTTGACTCTCTAATAATGCCTCAGTCCTTTTTTGGTGAATGAGAAGCACATGGGTGTCTGCCAAAGAGCCCTATAATCAATTTCTGACTACTAGAAAGGTTCTTTTGCATGAGAGGAGAGACAAAAAAAAACATGAGCTTTGCAGCAGAATTTTGATACATTTAAGAAATCATAGATCTGATGCTGGTTAACTCCTGAAATGCCAACCAATGTCATTAGAAGTTCTGCATCAATAGGAAACTGGGTCCTCTCTTCAATCATCATTTGATATCCACATGGGCAACACCTTTGTAACTTGGATTGTCATCCATCAGCTCGCCTGTGATCAAGGAGCCCCAATTCAACATTGAGTTCCTGAAATCTAATATTTACCAAATGTGCAGGCTTGATCCCTCGCAATCCTCTTTGCAAGTCAAAAAGTGGAGACCACTGGCTTCCTCGAAGCCCTGCAGTGACTTTGATTACAACTGATACACAGCTCGAAGTCTGCACTGTTGCCATTGTGTTTTCTCCTTCCACAAAGCTGCGTCCTATTCCAGACCTCTCTCAGAAAAGTTAAGTCAGTTTTCTGATCTAACACACTGGCACTTGTCTTTTGATGCTAACCATTTTTGAAAGGCATTTAAGGCGTGTACTTAGGTCTCTTAACTAACTAAAAATTAGCACCTGAAAATTGCAACATTATTATTTAAAATACAAAATCACCTCAAATTTTACATTTTCAGAAATTATGGAAATTTGAATATAGTCCTAGACTATACCCGTTTTTCCATTAAAGTGGTAATTTGTTTAATTGAAAAAGGATGAACTAAATAGCCTATTACTTTTCGTGGCTCAATGTAAAGTTTGTAAATTTAACAAATTTATCCATGGGATATACTTACACTGAAAAGCCATTAGCTGTTTATCTTACAGTCGAATTTAACTAGGTCTTCCGTATTTTATCTGGCAACCCAGAACAGCCTCACAAAACAAAATTCATCACAAACACGAACAGCACTTATGTGATTCCTTTCTGGAATGGCGAAGGGAAAATAACGTTGTTTTAAGTTTTAATTACTGTATTTCAAACATGATAAAAAAAAATTCTTCTTAAACTAAGTCCAGCAGCAACAGTTAAGAAAAGCAGTGATTCCCAAATGTGTCCTAAGGTCCACAGCTCCGTGTCCCCTGTGCGTGCTAGCCTTGCAAACACACTCAGTTCCCACTCAGACCTCCGGAATCCCAGATCTGGGGGCTGGGGTCTCACATTCTGATACGCGTTCAAGTTTGACATCCACTGAGGAGCAAACTGTTCCGTTTGCATTAACATCTCAAACCAACTAGAAAACACTCATCAACTTAAGAACCTAACTTTTGATTGCTATGGGTTGTCTTTGTTCTTGTTTTCTGGCTTTTGTTTTTTATAATAGATGCTGAGGACTTGAATCCTTTTTTAATTAAACAAGGAGGAGATGGGTCTGGGGAGAGGGGAGGGGCAAAGAGAGAGTAAGGTTTTGACATCTTGCTTTACACAACCTTTCATCTGAGGGCTGGCCTGAGATAGTTTCCCGAGCAGCAACGTTATTTATTGACTCCAACTGAAA